>JAWZYV010002271.1:0-15793 GCA_038373885.1 Cheiracanthium punctorium | reverse complement strand
GAAAGTATAGGAGTTGCCAAATACTAAAAGGTAATATTATTAAATTTTAAGAATATCCAGGTATATTAATATAATAAATATATATTGAATAATAATAAATTAAAATGATTGAATAAGATAAATGGTATAGCAAAATTAAATATAACATATTGTTTAAAAATATAATGATTATTATTATTGACAAAGTATGTATAATAAGTTATTGTATAAGCATTTTCTTAATAAAGTTAATAGCTAATGCGATTTGTTTAAATGCATATAGGTTATATTTTCTGAGAATAAGTCGCATACGTAAAAAGCATCTCTTTCCCTCGAGGGACACTAAATTTCTGTTTTCCATTTAAATAAATTGAATAAAAAGGCAATTTTCAGCCTCAATTTAACTGCAAATATTAAATTATTTGCGTATTACTCTACTTACTCTTCGTTTTTATTTTAAAACGTAAGTAAATATGAGTAAAAGTACTATTGAAAAAAGCCGATTTAGAACTTCTGCATATAATGCTAAGAGTAAAAAAATCCCACGGCTGCAGGTGGTCTAAAATTACAGACAGAAAGTTATTTCACGGTTCCGACACAAATGATAATAGAAGCCAAAGGAAAATTGTTTTTACAGAGAACTCTAGTGCTTGAAAAAGGATATAAAGTGATAGGAGTTAGAGAGATAACTTTTTTGCCTTCTTCTAGCCGAAGGCCACGTTGAAGAGTTCCTGAAAGTGGAATTTATATTAAAAGAAATTTTGTGATCTTAGACTTAAGCGTTTTAGTTGTCAAAAAATGTCTTCCATATCTGTAAGCTTTCTAGAAAGAATATCGTGCATGGTATATATATATATATATTTTCTTTGTGATTGAAAGAAAGTTTTTTGAAATAGTAAGTCATTTATGACGCATTTATAATCAAATTTCTGAAAGCTGCTTTAAAAATATACTAATGCATTTTTTTTCATGATAAATAATTTAATTATGCAGGTGGTTTTAGTGTTTGTTGGTGATCTTAAAAAGATTTCCGAGGAAACTTATGGTAGTTTTTTTAATATTTGGTAATTGCTAAAAGCAAAGCCAGATAATTGAGTGAAGTTTATTTAGATTAGTTTTGAAATGTATAATTATAATAATTTTAAATTAACCCTTTAAGACCTGATTAAGTCATTTCCGTCTGAAGTAGTAAATATTTTTTTCTGTTGATAATAAGGGTGAAATTTGCAATTAAAAAAATAAAATAGAAAATGCTGATTATTAAACCTGCGAAGAATATAGTCTTTTCTATATGTTAAATTAGGACACTTATATTGTATGATAGTACACATAATTTTTGTGTCCTCAATTGAGGACGCAATGTATGAAAGTGTTGTATGTACTGCACATTCATTTAAGCATAATTTAAGCATCTTATCTTATAAATAAAAATGAAATTCTGTTTGTTTGTTTGTTTGTTTGTTTGTGGATTTGAGTTGTATACAAATCCACAAAAATGGACATATCAGCCTGAAATTTTGCACAGATATGTAAAATAATATAGAATAAATCATAGTCCACTTTAAAACTTTGAAAGTCCACCCGTTCCCGGAATTTAAGAGATTTTTTTATGTTCTCCACGCAAAAAGCTTTCCGTAATTGTAACCCCTGTAGTGAAAAAAGTGTGAAATAAGGATCGTGGTTGCCATGTGTGGCAATTTTGCCGAATAAGATGTTTTAAATTCTCAAAGTAAAAATAAAAGAATAATAATGATTTTTTTTTTGTTAGTTTATATTCGTAAGGTTATATTTTTTTAAATTATAATATCGTGTGCATGGGAAATCGGAGCAGGAATGAAATGTTTTATACGCAAAACAATAAGAATTGAAGATTTCCGAGGCTAATATGTTAAAATTTTTTAGTTTGGCGAAAAAATAAAATGGCTCAAATGCCGAGAAAGTGAGTTCTAGCGGTTTGCACAGTTTCCGGCTTGGCGAATTTACTGAGAGCTTAAGGAAACGGATTTTTGAAAAAAAGTACAAAGGTTTTATTAGAATACAGCGTTAAATTTTAATGATCCGTGCGAAAATAATGCAGTTATTAAGGGATTTCAAGCGATCTATCTTCAGCATTCTCGCGATTTTGAGGAGGATTCTAACGCTTGGCGCTATTTATCGTAATTTAATCGTCTGCTATTTGGGTTATGAATACACCTGCGTATAAGTTTTTGAAATTTTCATTCAGTTGGAATTGTGCATTTTTCAGAGCAGCTTTTCTGCATCTAATGTATTACATCCAGAAAAAAGGATGTTAGAAATATCAATTTTAATTTTGTTTAATCACACTCATGAATAATGATACACTTTCCAACTTAATGAAAGAAGGAACGAAAATAGGGAAGACCCATGGATTATAACTCTTTTTATATATAGCACTTTAGTGCGTATTTAAAAATCTGAAAGTGTGTCAGATTTTCTATGATTCTAGCGCTTGGCGCAATTTAATGAGAGGGTATTTTTAAAAACAAGCGTAGGTTATCTTATAAATAAAAATGAAATTCTGTTTGTCAATTTGTTGATTTGGGTAGAATACAATACCACAAAAATGGACCTGTCAGCCTGAAATTTTACACAGATATGTAAAATAATATAGAATAAATGATAGTCCACTTTAAAACTTTGAAACTCCACTTAAAAACGTTTTCCTCCTGAAGGGTTCCCTTAATTTCCGTTCCCGGAATTTAAGCGATTTTTTATGTTCTCCACGCAGAAAGCTTTACGTAATATTAACCCCTGTAGTGAAAAAAGTGTGTGAAATAAGCATCTTGGTTGCCATGTGTGGCGATTTTGCCGAATAAAATGTTTTAAATTCTTAAAGTAAAAATAAAAGAATAATAATGATTTTTTTAGTTTATTTTTTTAGTTTATTTTTTTAGGTTATTTTTTTTAATTATAATATCGTGTGCGCATAAGAAATGAGAGCAGGAATGAAATGTTTTATACGCAAAACAATGAGGATCGAAGATATCCGTGACTAATATGTAATTTTTTTTAGTTTGGCGAAAAATAAAATGTCTGATAGGCCGATTTTTAGAGTGTGAGTTCTAGCGGTTTGCACAGTTTTAGGCTTTTTGGCTCAATTTACTGAGAGCTTAAGGGAATAGCATTTTTGAAAACAAGTGTATAGGTTTTCTTAGAATACAGCATTAAATTTTAACTATCCGTGCAGAAATAATGCTGTTATTAGGGCATTTCAAGCGATGTAGCTTCAGAATTCTCGCCAATTGAGTACATTGATTTAACTTGGGGGAAATCCGCCAAATTTCAGAAAATTGAAATCTTCGCATTTAGTACATCGAGGTAACGATGAATAAAACATGTTATAGTTGATAATTTAAAAAATGCGGCTGTATTAAGGGATTCCACTTTTCAAATAAATGCCTGGCGGTCGAACCATTTCCCATTTTGATTGCTGCTAAGTCAATGCTTTGAATGATTCCCTGAAAAAACTCTTGCAAAATGGCGTATGCTGGCACTTTGGCGAGGCTTAGATTTGAAACTGGATTTTACTTGAGACTGGTATATACGTATAATAAGACTGGTTATAGATAAAAATGAATGTTGGTATGTGTGTAGGAGGTTGAAAAACTCCAGCACCGTTTCACCGATCACCATGAAATTTGGTTCACCTAAGTCTTTTATCATGGAGAAGGTTTTTATGCTATCCGTTTTCCTCTAACTTTTCACTAGGTGGCGCAGCAGAACGTCGAATTCTATTCCGTTTAGCCGTTTGCTATGCGAATATCGTCCAACAAATTTCGATGAAATTTGGTACACGCGAATATTAGAACACGGAGAATATTTTTCACTATCCATTTGCTGTAACTTACCGCTAAATAGCGCTGCAACGCATCAACTTCTATACCGTTCGACTGATCGGCATAAAATTTTTTATACTTACACATTTGAGAACGAAGAATATATTCTAACTGCGTTACTTTTGATGTTACTCACCACTAGATGGCACTGCAATGCATTATTATTTTAACTCGCCACTAGATGACGCTGCAGCAGGCCAAATTTTTGACCATTCAAACGGTGGCTATGAAAATCAGTATACATAGCTATTTGAACAATGAGAATATTTTGGCGTTATCCATTTTGCTATAACTTGCCACATGACGGCGCTGTAGCAAATCATTACTTTAATTAACCACTAGATGGCCCTGCAGTGTATCACTTCTTGACTGTGCGAATAATCGCTATGAAAATAGGTATACATAGATATTTGAACACGGGGAAGAGTTTGGCACGATCCATTTTCCTATAACTTGGCACTAGATGTCGCGTCAACACATGAACTTCAAGACTATTCAGCCGATCGTCATGAAAATTCGTATACATCGATATCTGAATGCGAAGAATATTTTTGCCGCATCCGTTTTCCTAAAACTCGCCACTAGATTGTGCTACGCCGCATCGCCTTCTGCACCGTAAAAACGATTGCCTTGAAATTCAGTATGCATGATTATTGAACACAATATAACGCGATATCCATTTTGCTATATCTCTTTATTACAATAAATAGTAATCGCAACAAATATTAATATCAAAACGTCCATTCATTCCCGTGCGAAGAACGGGTACTTCAGCTAGTCTTATATATGACTAGCTGAAGTCTAGTGAATCTAGTGCATTGAAACCTGATTCATTCTATAAACTTTTTTACTTTAATAATAGCTTAATATGACAGTATTTATAAAATCCCACTAGCTCAAAGTTAATTCTATGAACTGACTGGATGAAACTATGATGGGTGTCTGATTACATCAGTAGCTTTGAATGCTATCTAGGGAGGGAAAGCTAAAATATTTTTAAATACTGAAATTCAAGGTGGGTCAAGCCTCCCTTATGGTCAAGGCTCCCCAGGTTCCCCTACTTGAAAATAGTCGCAGTGGTGATTGGCATGTTAGGCGACAAGGTCTCAACAAATGTCTCCAAGATCATTTCCATGCTGATTGCTTTTGTTGACAATGACCCAGTTGTAATCTCATTTGCAAACTGAAAAAGAGCTTCTGGAAACCAAAATACTCAGTAACAATCTATAATCCATATTTTGTGCAGAAAAAAAGAATGAAAAACTTATCTATTTTGATCATTCGAAAAAAAAGGTGAACTTTCGATCTTGGTTTCTCAATGGACTAGTCCAAACTGAATAAATTGTATAAATTACGTGATTACTCTGCTGGTAGTAAATGTTTACGTCTGAGATTATTTTTTTATATGTCATCTTATAAAGCAATTTACTTAATTTGTGTAAAATTTGTTTCACATTACTTACCTTTTTACTCTACTCATATTGGAAAAGCTGTCTGAAGAATCAAAATTCGAAAAATAACTAAAAAATGGATAAAAGAATTTTCAGAATTTTAAGATAACTTATGATTTTCTTTATATTATTTTATATATGTGAACAAAATTTCGAAATCGGAAAAGAGAAGAAAATCAAAGAACAAATTTGAAGAACTGAAAGCTGATATCAATGATAAAGTTCCTACAATTGGACAAGGAATGATTAAGAGGGTAATGAAGAACTTCTGTTTGAGACTTTTAAATAGACCGTAAAAATCGGCATTTAGACCTTTATTTTATTTTGAAGAAATGAAGGTTAATGTGAAAAATAAAGTGTTCTATATTGTTCCCTCGAAATAAGAAATAAAACTTTGAATAATGCCTATTGTCGCTTAATTGTTTAAGTTTAAAATTGGGGAGTTTTTTTTTGCTGCACCCTGTATTTGTCATCGTTTTTAGTTATTCCAGGGCAAAACATAAGCTGAAAATGAAAACGTTTTTTTTTCTTTCAGATATTTAAAAATGAAGCTAATTTAATTACTTTTTCAGCTGTACAACATACACATAGTAGGATCATGTATATGTATGGATAAATATTATAGATAATTAAATATTGATCATTCTAGACATTTAACAGTGTGGCTAGCTTAGCTAATGTTAATTATAACTAGGTCCGCATGGCGTATCGCTCATGCAATGTTGAGTTCGAATTTCGTGCAGTTATATCTCTACCTCGAGTTGAAATTTTTTCGGTGATTATTCCTCGATGGCATGTCCGATTTCGGATTCTTTTTTTTTTTTTTTGTTAAAGTGATCAGCATCGTGACCTTGACCAATGTCATAGGTTTAATGAGTGCGCGGAGCCAGTAATTGCGAAATAGTATAATTTTTCTAATACCTCCATTGAAAGCTAATGGCAGCAGGTTTTTCGGTGATTATTCCTCCCTGCTCAACCCGATTGATCAGATTTATACCTTCACATCATTGGTACCTATGGTCATGCCAAATTTGAGCTAAATCGGTCAGTCAGTTTAGGAGGAGAAGCGTTACATTGAAATGCCTGAGTGTAGTGTAAGAGCTTCTCTCACTTCGTTCAGCTCAATTAAGATGCTTTGTTAGTCACATGAAAATTAACTAATATTTTATAAAAAAATCAAAATTAAATTACTATATGCTTACTAGTTACCTTATGGAAAAAAATGTAAATCTGACAAAGTTACTTTAAAATCTATAAATCAATAAAAGGATTTTCATTTCCAGCTACTTATTTCAAGTTAGTCACAATGGAATTCTCCATATATAGGTATTTTTTATAGGCAACACAAGTAAAGTGGTAGAAAAAAATATTCTTGAAGTATTTTTGACAAACACTAATGTAACCGATTTAAGACACTTTCAAAAGGTACCATAATATCACACTTCTTCAAAGGGTAAAACAAAAAAGAGAGAGAGGAACGAAAAAAAAAAGAACTTTATTCATCCTTTTAGCAACATCATTTTCTTAAACAAAGTATTGGCATTTCAGTCAATCGATGCGTAAGATGAGGGAAAACTCAGACAAAACATTGTGCAAACAAAAGAAGTTTAATTTTCTCTTCGACTGGATAACACTTTTGAAAACATTCTGTTACAGAGGAAATACTTTTAAACACTGTAATTATTGCAAATTCATGAAAGGTGTTTTAATGGAGAAAAGTAAAGCTTTTATTAGATAATTGCAGCCTTTCTTTTCAAGAAAATTACCTGCTTATAAGAATTATTTTCGCGCGTGAATATTTTGCTTGTAATCTAACAAATTATTATTCGTGACCTTTCCCGAGAATTTCAGTTTTATTAAAATGGAAAGTGGGTATTGTGAAGAGAGGTAGGTCGATATTGATCTCTTGATGAGGTTAAACATTTTTAGGTGATGGGAATGCTTTTTTTTTGTAAAAACATTTTTTTTAATAAAGCAATTTTTTAAACTCGTTAATATATTGTTCAATGACAGTATTCCCAGGAATTGATGTCTGATGATTGATACAAGATATCGATAAACTAATATTGACTAGCAAACTAAAATTTAACTTTATTAGTTCATTTAAAATACAGCAGTAAATGTTGGGAGTTGATCCAAAGTAATTATAATGAGATCTACAGTAAACGACCTGGAAGCAATTTAAATATTGACTTTCAATACTCATGTACTAAATATTTAGATGAAAAACTTTCATCTTATAATGATACTGAATTTGTTTCTTAATTTCTACTGAGAATCGTAACTCTATAGTCTGCTGTTTATTCTGAAGAACGGGACCAAGGAAGTGATTCATTATAAGAATAGTTCAGCTAACTTACTGCATTATTAGAATGAAACGTTTATCATACTAAGCCTTTCGTGACGGTTCATTAAAATCACAGTGATTAAAATAATACTAGCTGCGTACCCGTTCTCCGCACGGTAGGGAACAAAGCTTTTTCTTACATGTATAATTCGAATCGATTCCAGTAATGTGGAATCTAAAAATAAACAAAATGATTTGACTCTTGGCGTAAAGTTACTCATTATACTAACTTTACGAATAACTAAATACTGATCTGAGAACATTGTTAATATTATGAAACAAAAAACTATGTCGGTGTCATTGGCGATCAGAAAAAGAAAAGCGTGACGGTTCCTAAAAATTTCTAACTTTCAAAATGTCTCATTTCTACATCATACTCTTTTTTAGATTTAAGTTATACCATTAATACCTTAGATACTACATGATGTGAAGAACCGTTTTTTTTATAATTAAATAGTTGTGTGTACCCGCTCTTCGCAAGGCAAGAACAGAACATTTTCCTAAAATGTTATCATAACTACTTGTGACAAACAGAATCTCCAAGAAAAAAAAAAGTTCAGGTACAGAATTTTCTGTTGAAATTACCGCGGGATATATTAACGCGACGTAGAATTATTTAATGTTTAGTTAGCTGTGATGTAAGATGGCTGTTGAAAAACGAAAAGAAACGAATAGTTTCACGAAATATTTATTAACGCGGTATATTGTGCTTTGATCAATATTGCCCTAGCATATCTAATAACTATTACTAAGAGTATCCTTTACTGATACCAATATATTTTCGTTTTTCCATCTTTAATGTTTAATTTAAAGAAACGGTTTAGATATTTGCCACTAATGTAGTTTTTTATTCTTTGGTGATTCTTTGCAATTTACGCATTAGTATAAACGATAATCATTTCACTTTCTGGCTGCCATTAAAACAGCTCTCCATACATTCTTATGCATAACTCTTGTCAGATTGGCGTATTTAGCACGTAAAATATTTCCTGCGATTCGAAAACGTGTCCCGTTTAAAAATTATATCGAAAATAATGCTGGATAATTCATCGTTGAAAAAAACAGCATTCAATTCTTTTTCTGGCAACGTATTATAAAATAGGGAATAATTTCGTGCGTGGCGTATGTTTTGTTTGTGAGCCCGTAATTTTGATTGAGTTTCGAAAGGGGTTTTAATCTCGTGAAATCTAAGTCATTTTGATCTAACATGTGGAAACTCAGTTATTTTAAAGTCTTTTTATTTATGTTTTTCAAATGGCAATTTTATTCATTGTTACTGTTTCCCAGACAACCATAGCGGAAGATATCATACCGAAATCTTGAAACAGCTTTTATTAAATTCAAAATCCTTCTTTACATAAAAATTCGTAAAAAGTCTCCTAATTTATATTTTTCCTCCGTTCTTCTTTTAAAAGTGGGCGAAATATATGCTCCGTCTTTCGCCGAAATATAAAAAAGTTATGATAGATAGAATGAAAGATGCAACAGTTTTAAAATTACTTTTACGCAAACGTCGTCAAAAGAGAAATTCTTTTTAAAAATTCCCAAAAATCGGCAAAATATGTTACATAGTCAAAACAAACTGTTTTCGAAAGAAACTTTTCTCCTCTATCCGATGATGCAAATATCGTTTTATTGCGAGTGCAATGACCGGCGTTATTACGTATTATGCAAGAAAAATCGCTAAAAATCGGACAAAACATAAAATAAAACATTTTCTAATTCGAATTTCGAAAAAATCGCTCCGAGGCGTGTTAGTATCTGTCCTAGTGAAGCCGTATGCAAAATTCGGTAGGTCTGCGACCAACCGTCTCGGCGCAATGCGATCGAGAGACGCGCGCAAGAAGATCGGAGATCACAAACCTACCTACAAACCTAGCTACATACAATGTTTACTCTCATTTTATCTTATAAATAAAAATGAAATTCTGTTTGTTTGTTTGTTTGTTTGTTTGTTTGTTTGTTTGTTTATTTGTTTGTTTGTTTGTGGATTTGAGTTGTATACAAATCCACAAAAATGGACCTATCAGCCTGAAATTTTGCACAGATATGTAAAATAATATAGAATAAATGATAGTCCACTTTAAAACTTTGAAAGTCCACCCGTTCCCGGAATTTAAGAGATTTTTTATGTTCTCCACGCAAAAAGCTTTCCGTAATTGTAACCCCTGTAGTGAAAAAAGTGTGAAATAAGGATCGTGGTTGCCATGTGTGGCGATTTTGCCGAATAAGATGTTTTAAATTCTCAAAGTAAAAATAAAAGAATAATAATGATTTTTTTTGTTAGTTTATAGTCGTAAGGTTATATTTTTTTTAATTATAATATCGTGTGCATGGGAAATCGGAGCAGGAATGAAATGTTTTATACGCAAAACAATAAGAATTGAAGATTTCCGAGGCTACTATGTTAAAATTTTATAGTTTGGCGAAAAAATAAAATGGCTCAAATGCCGAGAAAGTGAGTTCTAGCGGTTTGAACAGTTTCCGGCTTGGCGAATTTACTGAGAGCTTAAGGAAACGGATTTTTGAAAACAAGTACAAAGGTTTTATTAGAATACAGCGTTAAATTTTAATGATCCCTGCGAAAATAACGCAGTTATTAAGGGATTTCAAGCGATCTATCTTCAGCATTCTCGCGATTTTGAGGAGGATTCTAACGCTTGGCGCTATTTATCGTAATTTAATCGTCTGCTATTTGGGTTATGAATACACCTGCGTATAAGTTTTTGAAATTTTCATTCAGTTGGAATTGTGCATTTTTCAGAGCAGCTTTTCTGCATCTAATGTATTACATCCAGAAAAAAAGGATGTTAGAAATATCAATTTTAATTTTGTTTAATCACACTCATGAATAATGATACACTTTCCAACTTAATGAAAGAAGGAACGATATTACCATGCACCATTCTTTACAAAATGGCGTGATGAGGAGGCTTGACTCACTGTATGTAAGGGAGGGTTGACCACTGGGTCACGGCTCCCTTAGTTAAATAGTTTTGAAAATATAGCAATACTGCTTTTCAAACATTGTCATAATTAAAATAATACCTAGATATGAATATAAATAATTTTATATGTTTACAATAGGATAGGTGGTTGACAAAAAGTTACCTACCATTTATTGTCCAATAAAAATTGTTTCAAAATTTAATACTGAAAACTAAATTATGAAAAATTCAAGTATAATACTTTTCCAGATTTATACAAAGAGATTACCAAATTTTTTTTTTTTTTTGTGTGTATGTGTGTGTGTGTGTGTGGGGGGGTTATAAATGTTATCTTTACTCAAAAACTATTAATTTCTGGATGTTTCTTTTGATTCATTTTATTGTGAATCTAATATATAAAATTCTCCTGTCACAATGTTAAACACCTAACTCCTCCGAAACCACTCGACCAATTTTAATGAAATTTTCTATGCATATTCGTTAGGTCTGAGAATAGGTTTTTAACTATGTCTCATACCCCTAAGTCATAAGGGCGGTCCACCCCAAAATGTTTAGCCCCCAAGTGCTATTCATTTCAATCAGGATTTCTATGTAGACATTAGCGTGTCGAATCACTTTTCAAATGTGTTTGCCAGATAATGTGGAGTGGGGGGGGGGCGTTAATAAAATGTTGAAAGTCGCACAAGGTTTGCAATTTTTGATAATGGATCGCTAAATGTGGTGCCAAAACGTGACAATTTATTATATATATAATTTGCATATAGTTAGAAAACGCCTGGCGTATATTGTAAAAGAGTTTTACTAGGCGATTTTAATATAGTTTTCTATTCCGAAGAAGTGCTCTGTGGAACAAGAAAGGAAAACACGGCACACTCATGGATTATGATGCCCATTCCAAACAGCATTTAAAATGTCTTTGCGGTATAGTTGGAATATGCTTACAGGAAGAATATGCCTGGCGAAGATTGTAAAACAGTTTCAGTAGATAAATTTCGATTCCAAAGATGTGTTTTATGGTACAAGAAAGAGTTGATTCCTATTTTAACGCCCGCACTCTCGCCAACCTAAAAAATCCCCGTACTTTGGCGAGCTTTGCAGTCATGGGTCTCTGGGAGTTATGCACAGGTTTCAACGGTACTTACGTATTTTCTCGGCGGTCCGCCAAGACAAGCAATTTTTCACCAAGATAAATGCCGGGCACATGAAATTGTTGATGGTTTGGAATACAATTGGCAACGTATTTAAAATCTACGAAAAAGTAGTCTGGCGGAAGAGACGGCCGGGATAATACGTAAGTACCGTTTCAACGCACCCAAAAGAACTAGGTGATAACTAAAGTAAACAAACTAGCCATAAACGCGCCAGTTAAGGAATTTGAAGACATTTATTTATTAAAACTACATTAATTGGTAATCCAAAATAAATAAGAATGTAACGGCATGCTGTACTTACATGTTGTTCCAAATCGCCATTTTAATTCTAAATTACGATTTCTACATAAATGCAAAAAAATCGTCGTGGTAACTACATATGTTTAATCATCGCCTCCTTGGCGAGAGTCGAGGCGCTAAAGTAGGAAACAATATATAAAACGATGAAGTATAGTTGTGATATACTTGGCGAAGATTGTAAAATAGTTTTAGTAGGCGATTTTAAGATAGACTTCGATTCCAAAGATGGGTTTTATGAAATAAGAAAGAAAAATACAGCACAGTCATGAATAATGATAACACTTTCCAACTTAATGGAATAAGGACGAAAAATAGCGAGGACGCATAAATTATGATGCGATTTTAATATATAGCACTATAGTGCGTATTTAAAATCTGAAAGTGTTACAGATTTTCATCCTTTTTTTTGGGGGCAAAATTTTTTATGGAATGACTATCAATAAGTTTCAAGGCCAAACTATGTCTGTTTGTGGATCAGATTTGAGCACACCATGTTTTTTACACGGACAGTTATACGTGGCATGCTCTCGAGTGGGCAAACCATACAGTGGGCATCCAGTTTGTTTGTGTTATCTAAAGATGGGATAACAAAAAATATTGTAAACTCAATTCGTTAAGGGATTGATATTATTTTTTAGTAAAATTATTGTAATTAGCTATATATATAAATTTAAAAAATAAATTACAATGAATTAAAAATATAAATGTTTGGTAAAGTAAATAAAAAACTTTGTAAAAAACAAACATAAGATGTTATGGGTAAGAAGATACGCACGTTTCGGCCAAAAATTGTTTTGGCCTTGATCAGTCCAAGCCCTTCGTCACAAGGAACAGAGGGAACTAAAAAGAGATAAACAAGCAAGATGTTGCCACAAGTGGCAAAGAAAAGTCGAACAAAACCATGGAGAGGGGAGAAAAAAAAAATAAATAAATTATGGGATAAAAAGGAAAGGAAAGAAGCACAAAAAATACAGAAATACAAAAGGAATAAATAATAAAAACAAATAATAAAAATAAAAAAATAAAAAAAGGAACACACGAATACAAACACACACACAAAAAGAGAAAACAGAACAAACAAAATAACAAAAAACAAATAGAACACATTTTTTTTATTATTAAAAACCACGAACAGGACAGCAGAATATATATATATATATATATATATATATATATATATATATATATATATATATATAATTTTTTTAACGTAAAGGAACGTCAGTAACATACATACACACACATAAAAAGGGGGGGGCAAACAAAAAAAGAATAGAGGGGGAAAGGGAACGAAAGAAAAAGAAAAAAGGGGGAGGGGGGGGAGTAGACGAAGAAAGTGAAAAGAACCTTACAACAGCAGCTTCTAAGCAGAATGAACGAAAGGAACGGAAGAACTATCGTTCACAAGGCGTTCTAAGTGCTGGGTAATGGAAAAACCTTCCAAAAAATTCAGATGGGACAAAGACTGAGGAGTGCACAAAATCTTAGCCTTAGAAAACTGAAAACGATGATTGGAATTCTAACAATGTGAGGCAATAGAAGATTTGGAAAGTTCGTGCTTAGAAACATATCTCTCGTGCTCTTTGAGCCTAAATTTGAGAGCTCTTCTGGTCTGACCAATATAGCCCAAATCACAAGATCCACAAGGAATATAATAAACACCCCAACTGTTCTCAGTAGGAATAGGATCTTTAAGGGAAGAAAATTTAAGTTTATTAACAGGTTTAAAAATGACTTTGAAACCGAAATTTTTAAGAAGTTTAGAAATTTTGTAGCATAAAGGTAAAAAGAAAGGTAGTACAATTAATTCGTTGTGAAAATTAATAGTATTAGTACAAGTATTGGGCTTATTAAATTTAGAAACAGCTTTATCAATAATAGAGGGGCTAAAACCACGAGAAACAGGAAAGGATTTTAAGTAACTAATTTCATTATTAAGAGATGAAGAATCAGAGCAAATTTTGATAGCACGAAACACATAAGTGTAAAAAGCAGAAAGGTTTTGCTGGTAAGGATGATGAGATAGGGCATGGGGAGGTAAAGATTGTGTATTGGTATTGTGCTATTTTTATATTCCAGCATCGTTCACAGCGCTCCACGCCTCTTCTACTCATATACCACATCCTCACAAACTTACAATAAGTTAGTCATTTCTTTCTACTAAAATAATCCTAGGAATAATTTATATGGCAAAACAACGTTTGCCGGGTCAGCTAGTATTAATATAAAAATGAGATGTTTTGAAATACTGTATAAGTATTATTTTTTTCTCAGGATGTCCTTTATTCCTAAACCAAAAGGAAATGCTCGTAAAAAGTACTCCACAGAAGTTATGATGACAGCAGAGTGTTCAATTATCATACTGAAGATCGTAAACCGTCGGAAGACTTGGAGATGGGTAGTGACAAGGGGAGTTAGCATGATAGTTATAAGTGTCTTCGAAAGCTGTGTCCAAATCGTGTAAACACTTCAAAATACAGGGTTTGTCCGTAAAGTATTGAGAGTGGGTCTGGTAAAAAGAATTTATTGATACAATCGGTACATACACTTCCTAAAATTAGTCTCCTTGGGCATCGATACATACACACAAATCCAATTCCTATGCTGCAAAGGCTCCCTGAAAGTCAGTTGCCGAGAACTCTTTGAGCACATCTGTGACAGCCCGATGGAGAGCAGGAATGTTTATGAACCAGTAGCCTTTCAGAATTCTTCTGAGTTTCGGGAAGAGCAAAAATCTACTGGATTCATACAGGGGCTGTACCGTGGCTGCTTTTCTCAGCAGACTATTTCCTGTTCCTAAATCTCAGAAGAAACCTGAAAGGCCACCACTATTCCATTAAGTAGCTGTTCCCTAAGTTCCTAAAGACATTCCCGCCATCCTACAGGCTGTCACAGATACTCTCATAGTGTGGTCTCGACAATTGACTTTCAAGAAGCCTTTGCAAATTGGGAAACGGATTTGAGTGTGAGTATCGATGCCCAAGGAGACTAATTTTAGGAATTTTAAGTGTATGTACCTAGTCTTATTACTTTACGGACAAACGTTGGTATCATGTCACCAAACAGTCCAGCCAACGCGGCTCTAGAGCGGCAATAACTGAAAAAACTCGCTAGTTCGAATTATGTTTGCATTTCATAGGCAAACTGCGTTTACACAGGTTTCTAGTGACCAGAATGTTGCTTCTGGGAAAAGAAATTTCAGGCAAAAAGTATACGGACGTTTGGCCGAGAGGACTCTTTACGCTCGGCTACAACGGGTGGAGTGCCACCCGTTGTAGCACGAGTGCCCGTTTGAGTGACATCGAACACGACATCTTGGACACACCAAAAATGAGGACTTTACCTTTCCACTCGTGAGTCAAATTTCACAGTGTGATTCTCGGCAAGTCTTCACAAGCCGAACATAACGCAGAGCTCGGTATCATTCCCGCAACGCAAAGAGAATTCACCAATTTGGTAGCGGAAGAATTCTTGTCTAGGGTGGTACCCTGTTGGGTAGTTGAAACCCACTGCACAGATTTTATTTGGATCTTGCCATCGCGCAGAACTATGGGAATGGGGCTTCTGAAAGCTATGTGAGGTTCTTTCGGGTTGCTGCAGGCCTGGACTTCTATTTATATTACTATTTTATAATGGGAGTTTACACCACACAGTGTGGTGATCTGAGACCACACAGAGCTCATATTGTGGATGATCTTATTCAATCAAAACTATTCGCTGCATCAACTGAACTGCGAAGTTTCCGGCAGTCAATCCTATC
>JAWZYV010002270.1:0-25428 GCA_038373885.1 Cheiracanthium punctorium | reverse complement strand
ATTTCGGTCAACCGCTAGGGATCAAGCAAACGGATATCTACTGGGCACGTCGTTAAGGGTGGACGCTGCCTAAGGGATGTACTGAGCGCGTATAGACCCGACTAGCACTGGTGCACGAATGTGCATCCCCTTGTTGGGCTCCGGGGTGGGTGGTGCGGTCGGGTCCGAATCTCCAATCCCCAATATGGATTCGACGTTATCTTCGTCTCATGTCAACGTTCAGAAATCTCCTACTCAAGGAGATGGTAATTTTAAAAATTATCTCGTGAAATGTCAGGATGGTAACTTTAGCCAAACATCCCCTTTCCTAATCCATAAGTGCATAACTGATCATGTCGGAGAAGTTGCTAAAATAAAAAAAATACGCTCAGGAGACCTCTTAGTGGAAGTAAACAATAGCACACAGGCAAACAACATTATGAAATTAAAAATTATGGGCCTAAAATCTGTCACTGTCTCCCCTCATAAAACACTTAACTCATCAAGAGGCGTCATATCAGAACCTGACCTGTTACACTGTTCAGAGGCTGAAATCCTGGAAAATCTGAAATCCCAAAATGTTAGTGCAGTTCGCAGAATCACTATAAAACGCAATAACCAAATAATAGACACAAAACACATAATCTTGACCTTTCAATCTCCTAAGATTCCATCTCATATCAAAGCAGGCTACCTTTCATGTCCCGTCAGAACGTACATACCTAATCCTACCCGTTGTTTTTAGTGCCAAAAGTTTGGCCATACAAAACCTTCCTGTCGTGGTTCCCCAGTATGTGCCCGCTGTGGTATCTCTGGCCACGACAGTGACACCTGTTCTGGCTCTCCTAAATGCGCTAACTGCAAACAAGACCACCCCTCATATTCCCGTTCCTGTCCAAAATGGTCTTATGAAAAAGAAATCCAGTCCTTGCGTGCCACACAAGGATTGTCTTACCCAGAAGCACGTAAAATAATAGCCTCTCGCACCCCTAAACCTGGTCAATCTTATGCTGCAACAGTGAAAGCGGTTGCAACAATTGCTACCCAAACTGACCCACCCAAATCCAAACCTGTCTCTTCATCTACTTCCTTCCCAAAAGCTAAACAGTCAACTACTGAAAATAATGCCTCAATAGCCACACAAAAAAGCACACCCAATAAGAAGCCTCAAAGCAACCTCTCCACTCAAAATAGACCTTTACTCAAAAAAAGTTCAGCTTACAAGACAAAATACAACAAAGCTAGACTTAAACGCATCCTTCCACAACGGCCCATAGACGACTCTATACTACATTTGGATCCTATTGACTCTGACATTTCAGATCACATTATGGATGATGAAGACATCCCAAGTACCCCGCTTCAACCGACGGGGATTAAGAGTAAAATCGCGGTCATCTCCGACATCACTTAATCATGGCTCTGCTGCTATCCTGGAATTGCCACGGTTTTTTAAACAAAATTGATGACCTCAAAACTATAATTTACAACCATAATCCCGCCTGTCTTGCCCTACAGGAAACTTTTCTCAAAACCAATAGACATACTAAAATCCGTAATTATACCATCCTTTGCAAAGACAATGAGCTCAATGATAGGGCCACTGGTGGAGTTGCCCATTTGATTAACAATAGTTATCCACTAAGCTCAATCATAACACTAACCTGCAAGCAGTTGCCACTCGTATTCAATTAAAACAACTCACAACAGTCTGCGCATATACCTGCCACCAAGCGAAACCATCAGCCAAACCTCCCTCAATAGTCTTATACAACAACTTCCTCCCCCCTTTCTCCTCCTGGGGGACATGAATGGCCATTGTCCCTTGTGGGGAAGCAAAGACACAAACAATAGGGGCCATCTCATAGAACAACTGCTAACCGACTTCTCGCTTTGCGTTATGAATAACGGTGATAACACCTATTTCCACCACCCGACTAAATCTTTCCATGCCATAGACCTCGCCATTTGCTCTCCATCTATCCTCCCTTTATATAACTTTTCAGTCTCTAACGATCTACATAACAGTGATCACTTTCCGATTTTCCTCTCACCTCTGTACCATAATAGGAAAGACAACTGTACCACTCCAAGATATAATTATGAAAAGGCAGATTGGCCCACTTTCACCCATTTTATCCAATATATCCTCAAATAGTCTTGTAGGTTCCATTGATGAGGTTGTTGACAAAGTCACCTCCCTTATTATCAAGGCAGCAGATGCCAACATTCTAAATCGGGCATGAAACATCGGCACAATAAAAAACCGTGCTGGAATGAAACCTGTACTCTAGCAAAAAAACAGCAGCAGAAAGCCTGGAGTATCTTCCGGCGGTACCCCACGACCGAAAATCTCGTTCTCTTTAAAAAAGCTAAAGCTTACGCTAGAAAAATAAGGCGGCAATGTCAAAGGGAATCGTGGATAAAATATGTCTCTAGCATAACGCCCAGTACCTCTAGTAAGGAGCTATGGACAAAAACTAAAAGAGCCATGGGAATCTATAATAATCCTTCAATATCCTGTCTGTCTGTAAACAATAATATTATTTCGGAAAAAAAAGAAATAGCAAACATTATCGGTCAGACACTTGCCTCTATCTCCTGCAGTACTTCCTTCTCAAGTACTTTTCTGTCATATGAACAACAGTCCGAACGAAAAAAAATAAAATTTAAAACCTCCTCCCATTTTTCTTACAATAGTAATTTTACCATCAGTGAACTCACCAAATACTTAAGACAGGCCTCCAATACCGCTCCTGGTCCTGATGGTATTACTTACAAAATGCTGAAACACTTGTCCCATGACTCATTACAAATCCTCTTGCAATTATACATAGGCACCTACTCCTGGGTGAACCTGCTCCAGAGTGCCCCCAATGTCATACTCATCTCACCATTCTTCATGTTTTAACTTCTTGCACAGCTTTGAATAATTTTTACCAAACCTATTTTAACTGCTCTCATCCCAGACTTGACGACTTATTGGGTGAAACCCCACACCATAATTTGTTTTTGTTTCTTCAACACATTGGTATTCTCTTCTCAGTGTGAAGCATATGCTGTTATTTGACTGGTATCTGGATGGGGAGCCCCCATCCAGATGTCTCACTTACTTTTACCTACCTTTTACTCCTTGGCAGTTTGCTTTTTAACTTTTTAGATCTTTCAAATTTTTAGCATTTACCGTTTTTATGCTCCTTTTTACTTGTAAGCCTTCCCTAATTTTATACATAGTCTGGCGCAGTATGTCCTGTTTGGACCTTGTGCCAATAAAAGTCAACCAACCAACCAACCAACCTCTTCTCTTAGCTATCTCCTTCCTTTTCCCCCTCAGTGTAGTTTCCTCTGTGGAGGTGAGGGCCCCCGTTTAGAAGCTGCGGTCGCCCTGTGCTGTCAGCTTCTATTGGCGGAAAACTACCCACGTGTTGGCCGTGCGTGGAGACCCGTGTCCCCGGAAATGGGGATCCTGGTAATTGAGGGGTGTTCCCGTAAAGGAAATCATCATTACGGAATTTCCACAGACACGGGAGAAACCTCAACACATTGCTTTGGCCTCGGCTTCGGGTAAACGGGAGGTATACAGCGTTCCCCTGTATATCAATCGGCTGGTGGTACAGATTTCGATCAACTGCTAGGGATCAAGCAATCGGACATCTACTGGGCACGTCGTTAAGGGTGGACGCTGCCTAAGGGATGTTCTGAGCGCGTATAGACCCGATTAGCACTGGTGTGCAATTGCACACCCCCTCGTTGGGCTCCGTGGTGGGTGGTGCGGTCGGGTCCGAATCTCAATTCCCCCAACATGGCTATGAAAAACTCTTTGTTAAACGTCAATGTTCCGCATACCGTAAATCCACTGTCCACTCCTGATGAAAACACTGATGCACAACTTTCACATATGAACGCTCGATTCTTCATCATTCACTACGTTGAAGGTACCTTTAATGAAACATCACCATTCTTAATACACAAATGTATCACAGACAATGTAGGAGAAGTCAAAAAAGTTAAAAAATTACGATCTGGAGACCTATTAGTTGAAGTATCAAGCAATAGACAAGCATCCAAAATAATGAAGATTAAAAACTTTGGCCTAAAACCTGTTACAGTGACACCCCATACATCCTTAAATATCTCACGAGGAGTAATATCAGAACCTGAACTTTTGCACTGCTCTGAAGCCGAAATATTAGAAAACCTAAAAGATGAAAAAGTATGTGCTGTGCGTCGAATCACTATTCGACGCAATAATCAAACAATCAACACTAAACATATTGTCCTAACCTTTCAGTCACCCACTATTCCAACCCATATCAAAGCTGGCTATCTATTATGTCCCGTAAGACCATACATACCAAATCCTATCCGTTGCTTCCAGTGTCAAAAGTTCGGTCATACTAAAACCTCCTGTCGTGGGTCACCGGCCTGCGCTCGTTGTGGTGCCTCTGACCACGACAGTGACACCTGCTCTGCAGCTGCTAAATGTGTCAACTGTAAACAGGAACATCCATCATATTCCAAGTCATGCCCTAAATGGGCATTTGAAAAAGAAATCCAATCAATTCGTGCTACACAAAGAATCTCATACCCTGAAGCTCGTAAAATAATAGAAGCTCGCACACCAAAACCTGGCCTATCCTATGCAACAATAGTAAAATCTACGAAATCAATAGCCATTCAAACCGACTCTCCATCAAATATTTCCACCATCAATATCTTAACAAGTAAACAAAGTACTCTTAAACAAAACAAACCTTGCTCTACACCTCCAAAATCTCCACCAAAGAAAAAGGTAACAAGTAATATCTCTACCCAAATCAGACCACAGCTTAGTAAAACAGCTACTTACAAATTAAAATATAACAAATTTAGCAAGAAAAAAGTACCTCCACAGCCACATATTGATGACACAATTTTAAGACTTGCCCCATCAGAATCAGACATCAGTGATGAAGAATCAATGGAACAGGAAGAAGTAAAACCGCCTGATATCTCTGCAGGGATTACAAAGGAGACGCACAATGCCCATAACATTACATAATTATGGCATTGTTGCTCTCATGGAACTGCCACGGCTTTCAGAATAAAATGGATGACCTTAAAACACTTCTCTATGACCTCAATCCCGCCTGCTTTGCTCTTCAAGAAACTTACCTCAAAGCTGATAAACATCCGACCATCCACAAATACACAATGCTTCGGAAAGACTATGAACTCAGGGACAGGGCCTCTGGTGGTGTGGCCCTGTTAGTCAACAATAACTATCCCTACATAATAGTCAATCTGAATACCAATCTCCAAGCAGTTGCCGCTCGTGTCAAATTAAAACAGCTCACTACCATTTGCTGCATTTATCTCCCTCCACACGAAACAATCAGCCAAACATCTCTCAATAATCTTATTCATGAACTTCCAACACCCTTTATACTCCTTGGTGACATGAATGGCCATAGCCCATTATGGGGCAGCAAAGATACCAATACTAGAGGTGAACAAATAGAACAAATTACTACTGATTTCTCTCTATGTATTATGAATAACGGCGACAATACTTACTTCCATCATCCAACTAAATCCTTTCATGCCATCGACCTTGCCATCTGTTCTCCTTCAATCCTCCCCCTCTATAATTTCTCAGTTTCTGGCGACTTGCATAACAGCGATCACTTTCCGATCATTCTCTCACCCTTATATCAGAATGTCAACCAAACCACTAACATACCCAGATACATTCATAATAAAGCAGACTGGCAGACTTTTTCTTTGCTATCTACCATATTACCAAACATTATTGAAGGAAACATAGACGAGGTCGTTAGGAATGTCACCTCCATTATCATAAATGCAGCCGACGCGAGCATTCCAAAATCTGTTAAAAGCAACCATAGAATTAAAAAGCCGTGGTGGAACGAGGCTTGCACCCTCGCTAAGAAACAGCAGAAGAAAGCGTGGGGTAATTTTCGGCGGTACCCCACTACTGAAAACCTTATAACCTTGAAAAGAGCTCGTGCAAATGCACGCAAAATAAGGAGACGTTCCCAGAGAGAATCCTGGATTAAATACGTCTCCAGTATCTCACCTTCTACCTCCAGTAAGGAACTATGGGACAAAACTAAAAGAATCATGGGCATCTATAGTAATCACCCCATATCCTGCCTATCCATCAATAACCAAATTATTTCAGATACAAAAAGAATTGCAAATACAATAGGTCAATCTCTAGCTTTCACATCCTGCAGTACCTCATATTCTATCACCTTTCTTCCATACAAGGAACAATCCGAACGCCACAAATTAATCTTCAAAACTTCCTCGAACTTCTCCTACAATAGTCCTTTCACTATGAATGAACTACGCAACAGTTTAAGACAGTCATCAAGTACATCCCCTGGCCCTGATGGCATCACTAATGATATGCTTAAACACCTCTCCCATGATTCCTTAATTAGTCTTTTACAGCTATACAAAAGATTATGGAATGAGCATGCCTTTCCTTTGGAGTGGAGAAATGCAATGGTCATCCCCATACCCAAACCTGGAAAAGACACCACTAATCCTAATAACTATCGTCCCATAGCCCTAACTAGTTGTCTGTGCAAACTACTGGAGCGAATGATTAATACTCGTCTAGTATACGTTTTAGAAACTGAGGGCCATATACACCCTTTCCAGAGTGGATTCCGCAAAGGCAGAAGCACCATAGATAACATTTTACATTTAGAAACTCAAATCCGTAACGCATTCTTAAGAAAAAACCATCTTGTGTCAATATTTTTTGATATTGATAAAGCCTATGACCACACCTGGAGATATGGCATACTGCGTGATCTCTTCAATATGGGCTGCCGTGGAAACCTACCTATATTTATCAAAAATTTTCTCTCACTCCGTAAATTCAAAGTACGCATCAAAGACACCCTTTCTGATTTTATACAAGAAGAAGGTGTACCACAAGGCTCTGTCCTTAGCGTCACCCTCTTTTCAATAAAAATCAACAATATCCTCAACCAGCTCCCTCCGACAGTACACGGTAGCCTATATGTTGATGACCTACAGATCTCCTGTCAGGGGCAAGACATGCGTTACATAGAACGGCAGCTTCAGACCACTATCAATCACATCCAAAAATGGTGCAATACCAATGGGTATAATATTTCTGCAGAAAAAACAACTTGCATTCACTTCTACCAGAAGCGTGGGATCCACCCAGATCCAGAACTTTACCTCCATCGTACCAAAATCATTATCCAGGACTCTTTTAAATTTTTAGGCCTAACTTTTGACAAAAAACTTACGTTCGCTAATCATATTTCTGACATTCGTAGAAAATGCGAAAAAAAAACTGAACATTTTAAAGGTTCTAACCAATACCTCTTGGGGGGCCGAGCGGGATGCTCTGATGCGGATCTACCGTGCTGTCATCCGTTCTAAAATGGACTATGCAAGCTGCATCTATGCATCAGCTTCTAAATCTACGCTAAAAAAACTTGACACAGTGCATCATACTGCACTACGCATATGTTCTGGTGCTTTTAGGACATCACCTATCCATAGCCTTTACATCACCTGTCATGAACCATCCCTCACGCTCATACGTCAGAAACTATCATTAAATACCTATTTTCGCATCTTTTCTCATTCTTCACATCCCTTAAAGGATTCTTTCATACATACCCAACTGGACCAGTTTTATGCAAATCGCCCTTCCTGCACTCCCCCCTTCGGACTTAGGATCCGTAGGAGTGTAGTCGGTACCCAATTGGAGGATCTTAATGTATCTACTTGTTCATTTCATGAAGTCCCACCATGGACCGAATTGCAGATTCCCTACCTACAACCATTCGAAGGCTTCACAAAACCAACCACTGACCCCATAATATATAAACAGTTATTTCTAGACCATAAAAGCAAATATCGAAACTTCGAAGAACTGTATACTGACGGCTCAAAATCTCATAATCACGTTGGCTTTGCTTATGTACATCATAATCATTCTTACAACTACACCCTACCTTCGTTTTGTTCCATATTTACAGCCGAATTAATAGCTATTTATGAAAGCCTTCTTTACATCTCGAGAACAAATACCAAACATTTCATCCTTTACTCTGACTCATTAAGTGTCTTGGAGAATCTGAAATCCGGCTCCCTCACTCATAGTTATATTTTTAAAGTCTTACGCATGCACAA
Organism: Cheiracanthium punctorium; assembly: GCA_038373885.1. Lineage (NCBI taxonomy): Eukaryota > Metazoa > Arthropoda > Arachnida > Araneae > Cheiracanthiidae > Cheiracanthium > Cheiracanthium punctorium. The sequence goes on along the minus strand of JAWZYV010002270.1, from coordinate 17,259 downwards.
GAGACTCATGAACCGTGGATACATTATCCTCTACTGCTGGGTACCTAGCCATATTGGCATTCCCGGAAACGAAAAAGCAGATTCTTTGGCGAGGCATTCTACCGTCCCATATAACTGTGATCTGCCCTATACCGATATAAAGTCTGGCATCTCTTCCCTAACAACACGCACTTGGAATAACATATGGGACTGTGAAACCCAAAACAAACTTCACTCTATCCGGCCAGCCCTTACCACTGGTCCACTCAACCGTACCGCAAGCACGATGTCACTCTCACTCGCCTTCGCATTGGCCATACAAGACTAACCCATAAGTACCTCCTTTTGGGTGAACCTGCTCCTGAATGCCCACATTGTCATACTCAACTTAGCATACATCATCTTTTAACCTCTTGCTCTGCTTTTAATGATCTTTACCAAATATTTTTTAACTCTTCTCATCCCAAACTTGACGACATATTGGGTGATATCCCACACCATAACTTGTTTGCCTTTCTTCGGCGCACAAACATATTTTATTCAGTTTGAAATGTCCACTTTTGCCTGACTGGCATCTAGATGGGAGCCCCCACCCATATGCCTTTGGTTTTACCTCTTTTATCTACTTTTGAAATTTACTTGTCTCCTTTATCACCTTTACATTTTAGCTTTTACTGGGTTTTATGACACCTTTTATACTGAACACATCTTTATTTGACTTAACTGAACGTCTGGCGCAGTATGTCCTTTCTGGACCTTGTGCCAAAAATACCAACCAACCTGACTCATTAAGCGTTTTGGAAAATCTGGGATCTGGTTCCCTAACCCATAGCTATATTCTGAAAGTCCTACACATGCACAAATGCCTCATGAACCGTGGATACAACATCCTCTACTGCTGGGTACCTAGCCATATTGGGATTCTCGGCAACGAAAGGGCTGATTCTTAGGCCAGGCATTCTACTGTCCCATATAATCTCCACCCACCCTATTGTGATATAAAATCTGGCATCTCTTCCTTAATAAAAGGCACCTGGATCCACATATGGGACTGTGAAACCCAAAACAAACTTCATTCTATCCGGCCAGCCCTTACCCACTGGTCCACTCATCCATACCGCAAGCACGATGTCCTTCTGACTCGTCTTCGCATTGGACATACGCGAATTACACATAAGCACTTACTTCTGGGCGAACCTGCTCCGGAGTGCCCCCACTGTCATACTCAACTCACCATTCGTCATATCTTAACGTCGTGCACTGCTTTTAATAGTTTTTACCAAATACTTTTTAACTGTTCTCATCCTAAACTTGACGATATTTTGGGTGAAACCCCACATCGAAATCTATTCGCTTTTCTTAGACGTATCAATTATTTTTATTCAGTGTAAAGTGTTCACTTTTGTCTGACTGGTATCTGGATGGGAGCCCCATCCAGGTGTCCTCACCTTTTTATCTACTTTTAACCCTTTTGAATTCTACATTTCACCTTTTAGTCTTTTACATTTTAGTACACTTTAGTACATTTTGAATTTTAGCTTTTACTAGGTCTTGTGTACCTATTACCCGAATACATCATGACACGTTTTTAACTCCTTGTCTGGCGCAGTATGTCCTTTCTGGACCTTGTGCCATTAAAACCCAACCAACCAACCAACCATCCAACCGGTCCCAAGGTATAGAGCGAACGGTGCAACAGCACCGGGCGCCATCTCTACCAAGACTGTTCAGAATCATATAGCATTATGGATGTCTGAAATGTTTTCATTTACCTGCCAATAATTGTTTAATAATAAATCTTTTAGTCCATGTACAATCCCGCATTAGTAATCAATCATGTTAATAGTGAATTTTAGTGAACTTTCTGTAAACGATAAATTATTAACAGGTACTCGAGGACGACTTATCAAACCCTACATTGTTACGGGATTCATAACCGTGTTATTTACCTTGACGACTCTTTAAATTTTTGCCAGTGAGTTTCAGGGCACCCTGCATATTTGACAGTCCGTATATTATTGAAGTTGAAATCCTCATTTGAACCCCTGAAAACTTTTATATTTTCATGTTTGGCGTAGCTAGGTACAAGAGCTGACCTAGGGTACGTGGACCCTCCCTGCAAACATAAAAAAGAAGCCCCGTGTTATGCTCCAGATAAAGTGTTTCTTAGTTTTTTAGTTTGAATATGGCGCTCCCATGCCTTGCTTACCATGTCGGGCCGCCCCTGGCTACGGGGGAGCAAGGAGGGGCAACTATACTCGGGTGCAGCATCGGCTGAGGAGCGCCAAATGGTATATGAAAGCTACCTAGTTGCACTTTTACAAATGGGAGGGGGGAGGGTTTTAGAATAAATTTTTGTGGTTTTTATTTTATACTAGAGGCATGACAGTCTTCCATGAATATGTTGAAATCTGCTATCTTTCGTCAAAATTTTAAAGTGTCTATTATATTTAAATTATTAGGTTTTTTGTGTAATAATTTTCAGAATTTAATACGAAAACATGAGAATTTCTATTAATAATTAATAGTTTGTAAAATACTTATAGAATTATCTCTCTCTTAGCCTTAAAATAACAATATAATTCTATAATAAAATTCTTTTATACCTAAAACAAAGAAGAAAAAGTTGTGTTGATGATTATAACTTTTTAAAATTTCTTTAACATATATAGAGGATTTTTTAATGTAATGTTTTAAATAGATATATCACGAATTTAATTAGTAATTTCTTTCATTATTTTATAACATGCATATCATATATGATGTTTTCAATTAAAATATACAATGTTACATGGTTCACACGGGTCAATCGTCATAAATCACTAATTTGGTAAGTCCTGAAAAGGGCCTTTATACTCATTAATTTTGATTTTTGCTAAAGAAACTAGAATGTTCGTACAACATGGAAGGGCTCTCTCAAAACGGGCCTGTTTTTCCCGTTCAGACATCCAATTTTACTTTTTTTTACTTTTTTGGTTCTCATGATTTTTCTCATTCTTTCAGAGCCCACTTTCCCAAATTACTTTTATCATAGAGGTATTAAAATTTAATTAGTTTCAGCAATACTTCAATAATTAGCAGTAGTTGTCAGTAGCGCATATATAGGCTTCCATTTAGGGGAAGGGGGACGATTCGGTATTTTAAACTTTATTGTTCTAAAGTTAAAAGAAATGTTTCAAAATAGCTCCTTTTTAATAATTGCTTTACATTTTCGGAGGGGGCCCGCCGCCCTCCTTAAATACTCCTCTGGTAGTTGTTTATTAGAGTAATAGTTTTTTCTAATTAAGATATCAATAGTTTTCTCTAATTAGGATATAAATATCCTTAAATTTGAATTTATGGAAATTGAATCTGTTAGCGAAATTGAATATCAATAGTTTTCTCTAATTAGGATATAAATATCCTTAAATTTGAATTTATGGAAATTGAATCTGTTAGCGAAATTGAATCTGTTGAAGTAGCGAAAAAGTAGCGACTAAATTTCAAAAGCACTGTAGCTAACTACATTTGTCTAAAAGTAGTTGTAGTTAACTACATTTTTCGGAAAGTAGTTTTGAAAAGTACAAAAAAAAAAAAAGTACTAGTTTTTCCCGGGTCCCCGTGGTCGGCAGGAATCGAAAAATATAATCATTTTTTTAACATCGGCTGTTAATATTGTGTTTTGAAAATCTGAAATGTCCGTTGAAAACAACTGGCCTGTGTTATTATCCTCATTTATATCTTCGGTCTAAATTAACTGTATCTTTACGTGATTCTTCGTATCATGATGTAGTTCATCATAATTAGAATTGTCTTGCGTTTTCTCTGTTTGCGTCGTTTCGCGTCGTTTGTAGAGCTGCTATTTATTTCTCCGTCAAAAGTATCTCTATTTTCATGCGAATGTTCAATACAATGATGCATTTCGCTACATTTGTAATCAGCTTTAGTTCTTCCTTTGTTGTCATTGTTTTCTAACTTATCTAGATATCTGGATGTGAAATTTTGGCTAAGCACTCTTGCTGCTTTTTCAATTTACGTTTTTTTTGACACACCACTAGTACTGCTTAGGTTTTTAACCTTTAAAGAATTTGAAATCAATAAGTTGAATTGGTGTTTATGAAATGTAATTATGTTACATTTATATACATAAAACTATATTTGTATCTCTATTTTTTATAATACTAATACTACTGGATATGGTCATTTAATGGCTTATTTTACACTATCTTCCGGGGTCTTAAAAGTTATGTGTCACAAATAATACGTGTACAAAATTTGGAGGGGCTATGATAACGTGTACAGGTAAGCACTACAGAATAATTTCGTGGACTGGACGCTACTAAGAACAGGAAAGAGTAAAATGAAACTGTATGTGCTTGCGCGTGCGCCGTCCTTAATCTTTACATGTACACCTACAAAGGACCATTCTCTTTTTTCTCCCCATCTCCATCTTATCAGCAGTCCTCAGCAGTGATGGCGCCAGACTTTCCCCGACGGGAGGGCCATCTTCCCCGACAGGGGGGGGGGGGGGCAAATGATAAAATCCCAAAATTTTACGTTTCAGTACTTGTACACCCTCTCAGAAAAGTATTCGAGTAAGAGATAAATTTCCTACACTGGTTTCGTATATTAAAAATTATTTATCATAGAATATGAATTAGGCTATGCATAAATATGACTTTCTATATTTCTATCAAGTTGTGCGTTTTTCAAAAACTCAATTATTATTTGCAAATCTAAAATAGGAAATTTCTCTCTTGCTCGAATACTTTTTTTGCAGGGTGTACAAACAAGACTATTTTAGTAGTGTAAAAAGGACAGTTCACCTCATGAGGTGCCATGTGTTAAAAGTGAGGTGCACCGTATAACTGCTTTCCCTGTGTTGAGCGGGGAAGGGGGGCGTGGTCGGAGCGGATGTTGAGATCGGATGGGGAGCGGATGCTAAGACCGGATGTTGGTAGAGCTGATAAGATTTTTCTTTCCTTTTTTCTCAAATAAGGGGACTTGGAAAAAATGTATCAGATTGTGATGTATTCTCTAATGAAAATAAGGGACTTTGCTATATTTTAAATAAGCTATACTTTATGAATTAAACCTGAAATAAAAAATATTATTGTAATTAAATGAAGACCCACCAGCCACCCAGTAGAACATCTACCGCCTCATTTCAAATAAAAATTTTTACTGTGCCTTTCCCCATCACGCTAGCCTCGCATGAATGGAGACAGGGCGTAGCACAGAGGATGCGTTGTTGTTTTTGTTTCTTTAAATAATAATAAAGTATGTGGAGCAAAGAAACGTACAACATCCCCAGGAGGCCTACGAACAAAAGAAATCTCCACACAGTGTGCTACTATTTTTTACTTGGTAAAAGTTCTACCACCTGTATTTTTTTTCAGTTCTGTTCAGATTTTCTTGTTTGATGTAACAATCCACATATATTAAATTTTATAATGCCCATAGGCTAAAGAGTTTATCCCATCTTCTAGTATATATCGCTTGTCATCAAAGCAGCTTAAAGATATTTTATTTATTCTTGTTGAATAAATGCGATGACTATCACTTTGAATGCGCGACTGTATATTTCTTGTTATGGATGAATTTTGCAGGCATTTGCGATAATCTTCATGTTTGATGTTCTTCTTTATCACTGTTTTGGAAACTCCTTTTGCTGTTTTCTTTTCATAACTTTCTGTTAACAAGGAATACATCTTTGCGCGCAACCCAACAAACTCTTTTGCCGGGACCGAGTTAAGTTCATCTTTGAAGCACCCAATCTTCTTTTTATTTACAGTGCTGAAGAGGAGATGTTCTGGAGGTTATTCCGAGGTATCGAAAAGGTTGAGAGCACTTTGCATATCCTGATAAACATCGTCCGTAAATATTTGATAAGTGAGTGAGTCCGTATCTGTGAACAGTAGCAAGGCCTTATCTCCATATTGTTGTTTTATGTATTCATAATGAAATTTGTACATATGGAGTTTAGACAGTTCTAGAATGCTAAAACCGACATATATAGGTTTGTTCAAAACTACTGTCTTTTGGATACGTTCAATACCCACTAAATCATCTGTAAACGTTTTGAAAGCATAGAACGAGGGATCTGCCACTAATTTCTTAGCACGTCTTTCGTTATTTACCAACAAAAAGTCAATATGGTTACGGACGTTCTCCATTGTTTTCCCATACACTGCATTATTCATGAGTTTAAAAAAGTCCTTCTCGAAAGCAGACTTAGCTTTTTTGCGTTCTTCGGTGTTGAAGGCGATGTAATTCTTCAACCAAGGACTTTGCATAAACTTGAGCACTTTATGAATTTTTTTAAGTTTAAGTCCGAGTGTTAAATATAATTTTAAATTTCGGTAGTGCACGACATAATTTTGTTTGTTGTATAGATTAGGTGTGAGTTTACTACTCTTCTTCAGGCTGCTGTTTTTATTTTGTTGAGTGTTGTATGGGGACCACATATCCCTAGTTATTTCCAATCTTTCTGGGGCAAGCGGATAGTCGTTGTGGAGGTCGTGGAGAAGTGAGGGATACTCTAGATCCACCTCAAAGATATACCCTTCACTAGCGGTGTCAGATAGAGAGAGGATAAATTCTTCTGTAATCCCTTCTGATGAGGACCACTCAAATGACCCATAAGGTAGTGCTTCAGACATAGCCCAGCCATACAAATTATTTGCATCAAGGTATGTGATGTAAGAGCTAGGCTTGCTCGGATCATAGTCCTCTAGGTACTTATTATTGGCTTTGGCCCATCTATGCGTAATTGTAGATATACCTCCGCGAGTACCCCGCTCTATAAATAGATGCATATCTATATCAGTGAATAGATCTAGGGGTTGTTGGCACATCTTCAAACAGGCTTGCCAGGACAGACCAGGTGCAGTAAAAAAGTGGGCACAGTCTAAATTGTAATACTGCTTGCAAATGGATCTAAAATTTTCAAACACGTCTGCTAGCAGTAATACATCGGTCTTGACAATCTCCTAGATTCTGCATGTTGAAGGAAGACCAAACGGTTTGAGCATGGGAATAGTCTTCAGCAGATATGTGTTCATCCGCTAGCGAACTATAGAAAGCTTCTTTAGGGGGTAGACAAGTTTCATAAAACTTTTGAAAGGAATCCATATATTCGTAAGGGTATACGCCCTTTCTTAAAAGTAAGTCAATATCGGATGATGATGAAAAATTTTCTTTTAAAATATTGAATTGACTTTGATTTAAATTGCTTACAAGTTTTTCTAAAGAAGTATTTAAAAATTGAAAACTGTCGATAAATTGTAGCTGTACAGTTACCCCCTTTTGCGCTTTTTTTCCTACAGAGAAAGTAATATATTTCTCCATATTTGTAGCAATTACCTGAAACTTATGATCTTGAATTTTTCCAAGTCCTTGCATGGTATGATGGGCCTCATAGTTTTTTAAGTTATGGAACACGACGGGAATCACCTTTTTTAATCTGTATTTTAAATTACACAGTCTGTGGAGTGCACCTCTGAATCTTCCACTCAAATGACAATGGTCCCTAACCCTGTCTGTCCCAAGATACTTTTTACATAAATAGCAATGGGTAGCTGTACGGAATGCTTCTTCGTCCGATGAACTCATTTGAATAGGGATCGTTGAAAGTAACTTTGTACAGATTTCTTCTTTTTCTCTTAGTAGGTTTTCCAAAAAGTGGTCAACGGCATCTTCACCTCTGTAAGAAGTGATGGGCTTGTACGATTTTCCTTCTGGACCAATGACCACGTATGCATAACCGCAAGGAACATGTAAAGCAGCTTTTTCAGTATAGGAGGTCTTCGGATTAGGGAATGCAGTATCAAACGGTTTGATAATTGACTCAAAGTCCGCGTAGATAATGTACGGGATTGAGTGTTGATACAGGATGTTGTTAAATCCCAGTACAGCATCCTGTTCTTCTGGCATCTTGATATGCTGAGCGTCATGTTCATTGCAATATGGTATATGCTCCTTTAAATTTCTTTCCTCCCTAAATCTATGCATGCATTGATAACAATAATATGATCGTCCATCATGATGTGTGAGATCGCCCAATAATCTTGAAAAGTTTCTAATTAAACAATAATGATGATTCTCTTCATTAGATATCAATAATAAATTAATACAGTCTTCATTCTTTTGCTTAGAAATATGTAGCGGGAACACTTCTTTCTCATACCCATACACATTAATTCGCAGATTATTGAGTTTCTCTATAATGGGTATCTTGCAAACAGGTACAGGAAACTGAATATCTCCCATCTTGATTTCCTCTTCGAAGGCTTCATAATGATACATTCGTTCAGGATAATCTTTCCAATGAACGTTCATCATATGGGCTAAAAGGCACCATACCAAACACTTGTTATCTTCATTTTTTATATTAACTATTGCCTTCTTTGCTGCAAGTTGAGGGGGGAGGGGGATATAGCTGCTCGCCGCTAAAGGATGGTAGACTGCACAACAAAGTTCTAATTTTAAAATTTTGTGCAATACCCAACCGGAACCTCTCTGTGTGAACTCTTCAAAAGATTTCTCGATTTTTTCTTGGGCCTTTTCAATATGTTCTTGGATAGTTTCCTGAATCAAATCGTAAGCGGTGTTTGATCGAAAATGAGTGGTGATAACCTCTTCTTCACCGTCTTGAGTAGTGCGTGACATCTGAACCTTGAGAACGGCGTACCACTTCACAGCATTCACTTCTAATTCCTCTTTTAATTTTTCTATAATTCGGGGGTTTGTTTCATCAAAGAAAATTTTCATATCGCTCTCATTCTCTTCAGTCGATTCAAGATTGTGGGATGCAAAAACATCCAAAATTTTTTGTTTCTTTGCCCGCTTAGAATTGGAAGTGGATGGGCCTGCCTTTCTTTTCTTATGGCTTACGCGGATATGCTCCTGGAGTTCACTTTTTAGTGAAAATTGGAGGGGACACTGGCTACACCTAAATCCTCTAGAGTGTATTTGTAAATGCCGATTTAAGTGATATTGCCTGGCAAATGTCTTATTACAGACTTCACATGTAAAGGGCTTGATCCCAGCATGGATCTTCATATGACGAATTAACGACCTCTTTTCTGTGAAGGATTTTCCACATTGGTCGCAGATCTATAAAAGATCCAAAAAATGCGACTTTAGAATACTTATTTAAACCCACATACAATAAACCTACTATAAAAATACCCTAACCTATGTATGGATTGTACCCTACTAAATAAATACAAGTAACTTATTTCGTACCTTAGACAACACTCGTAAAAAAGACTTACCATACTTTTTAACATAAAATACACAATAAAAAAACAATCATAACTTTAGAAAAATCATACCTTAGAATATATTCAATAAAAACCCAATCCTAACAACACCAAAATTTTTTTTAAAACCATGATATGCATTTTTAAAAGTAACCAACTTAGAAAAAATAAATAAATACAGCGTATCAACGCTAAATTTTTTTAAAACCATAAACACATTTTTAAAAGTAACCAACTTAGAAAAAATATATCAATCCATTTTTAAATAAATAAACACAGCTAAATTTTTTTTAAACCATGGTATGCATTTTTAAAAGTAACCAACTTAGGAAAAACACATCAATCCATTTTTAAATAAATAAAAGTTATCAACGCAATTTTTTAAACCATAAACACATTTTAAATAGTAATCACTTATAAAAACGCATAACATCACATTTTTAAATAGAAAATACACATCCATTTTTTAAACAACGCATTTTTAAACAAGCAACTTAGAAAAAATATATCAATCCATTTTTAAATAAATAAACACAGCTAAATTTTTTTTAAACCATAAACACATTTTTTAAAAGTAATCAACTTAGAAAAAACACATTAATCCATTTTTAAATAAATAAAGCTAAGCGTATCAACGCTAAAAATTTAAAAGTATTCCACATCACGCCTAAATATACATGAACCCTAAATACTTTTTAATGTTAAACTCTTTTATGTAATATTAAATAAGTGTACCAACACGAGCATACTTTTTTTCTTATACAAGAATTGAATATTTAAAAAAAAAATTTAATATTGAACAACTTGCACTACATGATTACACAAATACTAAACTTTTTTGTAAACATACTCTTATTATTTCATTCACAATAAGTACACACTCTAAAACATGACTGTAGTGATACAAACACGTGAACTGGAATTTTACTACCAAAACTGCGTATATACACATAGTACTATTAATATAAAAATAACGATTGCACTTAAACAGCATTACATAATAAAATTTGATTATTTATTTAGGATTGAGCATAACGCTAAAAATCAGATGTATAGTAAAATACACTGTTACGATGCTTTTCTTTAAAATATACTCTAAGATAACACTTACATGACCAGTAGAGGGTCCCGCTTGTGGTTGTTGTGAATCACTAGGTACCTCTTGAGCATCGGTGGGTCCTGGTTGAGAATCCCAATTGATAGATTTATCCAAATCATTCGGGTTCTCTACAATGTCAAGAATTTGATGAAGATCCTCCAGGGGGATCCCGAATTCATTCAACTGAAATATATATAAAAAATAGAATTAGGTTATGGCAACATAATACTTTATTAAAAATTAATTAAACAAGCTTTTCATTACGCTAATAAATACTACTTAATTACGAAACAAACTTTTATTACGCTAATAAATACTAATTAAACAACTTTTATTACGCTAATAAATACTACTTAATTACCGAAACAAACTTTTCATTACGCTAATAAATTACCTAAACAAACTTTTAATTATGCTAATAAATACTACTTAATTAAATAAATAAACTTTTAATTATGCTATTACCTAAACAAGTTTTTATTTAACGAATTGCCTAAACACAAGTTTACACGGAATAAAACTTATTAATGATAGCGTGCGTGAAATCTAAGCTTTAAACATATTAAATGTACTAGAAACATTTAACTTAACAACATAATCTCACTTTTAAAAATGAGTCTAAATAATACACCAAAATTTAAAATAAGCTCATTATATTGTTAAATAAAATAAAATAAAAAAAGAAATGTACTTACTTTCTCGTCTGAAAAATCCAAAGTGTTATTCACTGAAGAAGTCATTGTAGAATACTAATGTGCTAAAAGGTTTAAAGAAAAATAAAACACGTCTTAATAATATGAGAGCTGAACAAAAATTCGTGCGCACTTGCAGGTGAACAGAATAGAAATGACCGATGCTACTATCAATAGATAAGGAACCCTACCGATGACTAATAAACACTGGTCATCTTAGAACTGCCCTACTTCTCTGATAAACCAATGTGTGAAGATTAGAACCTCCCCATGACTCAATAAACAAAAAACAGTGGTCATCTTAGAACTGCCCACCTTTTCTGATAAGCCAACGATTCCCCTCTTAGTCATATAGCGCCCTTTGAAAGATAAGACTGCCCCCTCGATCGCTGATAAGCCAATGCTACCCCCACTTAGTCATGCACTGCATTGATAACTGGTAGGAACACTATAAGCCATTTCTAACTAGACAATCGTTGAGAGAGGTTGCTTGGAGAGTGTTATAAAGTTTATTTGTATTTGCTGTCCTTTAAAAAAATATTTTAAAAAACTATGGATACGTTAGATGTTAAATACATGCCCGAGTTTTTGAATCAGGATGCTGCAGCCAAAGCATTTAAAGAAATACTAAAGTATGATTTTCGCGAATATCCCTTCAAAGTTTTGGGTAAAACTTACACGCCCAAGCGAAAAATATGTGCTTTTGGCGATGGTGAACATCTGAAGTATACATTCTCGGGACTGACTGTACCAACTAAACATTGGTCTCAGCTTCTATTGAATATCAAGTCTGCTGTGGAACGTGCTTGTGATACTACTTTTAATTACGCTCTACTGAACTACAACAGCAGTGGATGTGTTAAAATTGGAATGCACAAAGACGATGAAACATGTTTGGATTCGGAAACACCGATTGCTACTGTGAGCCTAGGTGCTAAGCGAACAATGCATTTTACAAGAAAAAAGGAAAAAACGGTGAAATTACCATTGGAAAATGGTTCTTTGCTAATTATGGGACCTGTGGTAAATAAACTGTGGTCACATGGCATACCCAGCGAACCCGAAGTGACTGAGCCAAGAATTAGCATCACATTTAGAAAACTGAAGACTGCAAAAAGAAAGAGTGATGAAAATAACCATTCTGATAAACGTCAATGTGTAGAAGCTACATTTGAGGACAGTGCGATCGATGATTTTTTCAACAATTTTAATTCTACTCCTTTCGAGTCGAATGCTACTAATAATCAAAATATGTGTTCGGATACGACATCAACCACTTCATGTGTTAATACAAACTGTACTGAAAGCGAAACTGTGTTTAAAAAAGAGATTGGGAATAACGTATTTTTATCTTGTGAACTGTTTAATGGACAGTTAAAGATACACATAAGGGAATACCGTGTAGACTCTAAGGGAAATTTACATCCCACGAAAGTTGGTATTACAATGGATTTCACAACATGGTATGATTTTTATTTAAAACTGTTTCAGTTCAATTTAGTTTATACTACTGCCTCTTATATTGCTAATAATTGTATATTAGTTTTAATTGTTAAAGATTGTATGCATATTCAAAAATTAGATTGTAATCAATATTCAAAAAAGACTTCCGTTAAGTTAGATCATTCACAAATAGAATCTCTTAAGGAAATTGTTCATGAATTAAATGGGCAGGCTATAACATATTTACTCACTAATCGTTTGCCTCACTTTATTGAATCAGGCATGAAAATCTTCCGCTTTTCGGCGGATTTCCGCTTTTTTTGTTTTTTTTAGAAGACCTCCGCTTTCCGAAAATGTTTTAAAACCTTTCCGCTTTAAAGAAAAAAAAAAAAAAAAAAAAAAGTGATTACCGAACCTAAAGCAAAACAAAGCGGACATAAGTAACAAGAGGACGATAATACGCACCTGGGATGTACGTTTTCACTGCATCTCGCACTGCGCCTAGACTAAAGTCAGCTAGAGTGCAATGTTACTGATTTCCTGAGTTGGTAAATTCAAAACTTAGTTCAGAGGGGCAAATTCTTATTTTAGATCCTCGATGTTTCGAAAGGCATCTGATACATAATTATGCACTTGGCGAACTACTACACAACAATAATTATCTATCGAGACCTTTCGCCACTGGAAAACCGTTGTCGGTGAGCTATTGTTACTCGCGACGTGTTTTTATTGCTGTTTTGCGCACTTGAATCTATAAATTTTTTTCACGGACACGTACCAGCTTAACTGACACTTCTGTTGTGGATTATTGAGAAAATGGCAGATGTTATCGAATATATTAGAAAATGTGGATTGAAAAGGAAATGTTTGTGGTCATTTTCGGATCCAAAAATTTGCTTCGTTTTGGAAAAATCGTCCGCCGAACGAGAACTTCCAGACATTTTATGAATGCTAAACTAGAATTTTTGTTTAAATAAAGCAAACTGACAGTCTACACGACAAATAAAACTTGTATAAAAGTGCAGCTTTTAGTAATGGTATTTAAAATATAAATCTTGTCGTATTCCTTGAGGTCTTCAACATGCAAAGGAAGTAAAAAAAATCTGATGTGTCCAACACATGACTTCCTTGCACGTCTATTAAATCAAAAATGTTTTTTACGCACTTCCTCTAAACTTATTTGTTTGAAAGATATAAAATATCAATAATAGTAAGATATAGCGATTTCTAGCCAAACATTTCGATATCGCCAAGCTGAGTTCAATTTGAAAGATTTCTTTCTGACACTTTATTTGGCGATATTTCACCAAAAGCCGACAAACTTGAAATAGTTTGCGAGATTTTGGGGATAGCCAAAGTAGTCATTGACCACAGACTTTCAATGAATTGAATGCATCCATACACCTTAATGTATTTAAAGTCATTTGGCTCACCCTGTAAATAAATTCCCAGTCGATTGCTGTCAAAAAAGATATTGAAAACCGTTAGATATTATAATATAGTTCTAAATACAAAAGTTCAAAATTCTACGGGTTAAAGTTTTAGAGTTATACAAAATACGAAATAATTTTTGGCGCCAAATTTGGCGATATTTCGGCGAAACTCGTCAATGACGACGACATTTGGCGAGATATTAAGCATGGACCAACAATGACAGATTATCGCCAAATTTGGCGATATTTCGCCAAAACTCGCCAAGAACGATGACAAATGGCGATACTTTGGTCATGGACCAAATGACTGACTATCGCCAAATTTGGCGACATTTCGGCAAAACTCGCCAAGGTCGAGGACAGACGGCGAGATTTTGGGCATGTACCAAACAATGACTGTCTACAATTGTATTATATTGAAGATGTCCATAGACATTAAAGTACTGAAATTCTTTTCGGTGGTCCTGTAAATAAACTCTCCAGTAGATTTTAACCAAAAATCGAGATGCACAACTAGATGTTACAACAATCTTATATATGAAATTTCATAATAGTTTTTGAGATTTGAGAGTTAAATATGCACACACGTACACAAAAAAGTCGCCAAGCTTGGCGACTTTTGGCATGGTTCTTGAGGGAGGCACGTGACCGTGGTCGGACCATTACCCAACTTATGTGGTAGGACGGTATTGTGCTTGAAATGGATGAATCTCCTAAAATTGCCTTTGACCGTAATGTATTGGAAATCTTTTGGGTGTTCCTGTAGCAGAACTGCAAATGATAAAGACACTTTTTTAATGGAGAAATTCATTTTCTAACTCTTTACAGCATATATCACTTCTGAGTCGTTTGAAATAGCCCAATACCTCTAAAAAACGCTTTGATCAATTTCGGCCCATAGAGCGTAATGTATTTCGAATCTTTTGGGCGGTCCTGTACATAAACTATTCATTCGATTACGACCAAAAGGGGAGGTGCACAACTAGATCATAGAACAATCCTAAATATCAAATCTCAACATTCTACGACCCATAGTTTTTGAGATATGCGAGTTACATACGTACGTGCGTACGTACGTACGTACAGACGGCATGGAAAAACTGACCACAATAAACTCGCCGCTGGTCAAAATGAGTTGCAGACGCGTTAATATGATCGTGCATGCTAGCCTACGATGAGATGCACCGAAAAAATTCTTAAAATTAAATTTAGAGGTAGTCAAAATCGGATTTTTTGTCGAAATTTGGCCCCCAAAATTTTTCGGGATCACATTACTTCCTTATACTACGTACAAGGAAGTAAAAATTATGGTAGTTTAAATATACTTTTCTTAAATAAATAAATTATTAATAATAGTTCCAATAAATAAATACTTCGATATGTATAGCTATTAAAACGTATACGTCTTAATTTTATGCTGAATAAAAGAATAATGCTTTTTTAAAATGTGAGTTAATGTTGAGAAATCCGTAAGAAAAAAAACCCCAAAATTTTCAGTTTTTTTTTTCCATTTTCTTTTTTAAACAGTTACGCGGATTTTACTAAAAATATGTACCGTAACTTCGTGAAAAGTTAACTAATGGTAAGACCACGGACGGATTAAAGGGATTGAGGGGGGGGGGGGAGCGATTACTCCTCCGCTACAGGAAAAAGAAATTCTATTTTACTTCCATAAACTAGACAAATTTCAACTAACCGACCATAAAATTGCATTAATCCGTCCTTAGGCAAGACGTATGGCCTCCTTAAATAAATAAAAAGATTACTTTTATTAATCATTTATGAAAATGTACATAACCAAGCAAAAAAAAAAAAAGAAAAGAAAAGATCATTACTAATTTTCATGGGCCAATCCACATAATACTTAATTTTAAACAACATTCAATTGATACTCTCTCTGTGTTAAAAGTTAACGAAATATGAAATTTAAAAATGCTCTTTATTAAAAATTCGTGTTCGCAATTGGAAAAAAAAAAAAAGAAAGAAATTGAGGCGACTAGGCGATGTTTTAACGTCATGTTTTAACGTCTCAGCAGAATTTGCTCCGCCGAGTGAAGACAAAACAATAACAACCTTCTCGATGTTGACGCGGCGTCGGTACCTCGGTTTGTGAAGGCCCGTTTTCCCCCGCATTACATAAATTATTTTTTTTTTTAAAGCACATTCAAAATTTGGTTCTGCATATCGGACGGAAATATTTCTAAAATGGTTTCACGAAGCTTGTCCGCACCTGTAACTACGTCGATGCTTTAAATGACATAATGGGGGGGGGGGGGGAATTCAAATGCTCCCTGCATGCCGACATGCCGTCACTTCAAGTGCATCTATGTGCTTTATTTACTACAGAAATAAATTTGTTAGCATCGGCTTCACTGGAGCTTGCGCGCTAACTACAGATCAAAAAGCAAGATCAATATACTAAATTTTTTTGCAAAAGAAATTTATTTCAGCCAGATAGTCCGTATTCTGGAAAAAAAATCCCTTTTTGACATGCATAGTCCGCGGACTATACTAGCAAAATTATGGTAACTAACTATCCCCGATCTCCGGGTTCTATATTTGCCAACTGAACTTCAATCTATTTGCAGCCTTTTGGTAAATGAATAATTTTAAAAACAAGATGTAAAACAGAGTTTTTAATACTCTATTGTTAAATTAAAATTTAAGGCATTTTGGTAACTCAACAGAAAAGTATTATTTTCCCCATAATATGTTTATTGATTTCTGAAACATTTTCACTTCAATTTTAAAATCAGGAAAATCGCTATTTCGTTTTATTCTCATGTGCAGGTTTTTCTTTGGTAATTATTTTTACAGTTAATTTTAAAAAGCATAATCTTGTGAGTTGGTATTTTGCAGCTAATATAGGAAGGAGCAGAACATATGTCCCTGTCATAAGTTCCACTTCTGTGTGCTGATGTGCTGCAAGACTGCTAAGATTCTAAAATTTTACCTGAGAAAATATTTAGACATTTATTAAAGAATTATTCTTTTTCCAATAAAACAAGAAAACTTCACTTTTATTCTATCATTTGAATGCTTATTTTAGAAAATGCCAATGCCATATGTATAATTTTTCATTCCATTTTTGATCAAAAAAAAAAAGATAGGTCTTAAATTTCTTTCTTTTTTTTTTTTTTTTTTTTTTTTTTTGAGAATCAATTTTTTATTTTATTTTCATATCAAAAGAATAGTCTGAAATTTGGATGTGAGACTTATGATTTGTTTTGATCTAAGATTTTACGATATTGTTTAAGATAATTATTTTAAATAATTATAGCCTGTTTTCTTTTAATAAATATTGTATATCTAAAACTGATTATTAAACATTTACAGTGCATAATTATTTTCTTCAGGATCACAGTCAA
>JAWZYV010002269.1:0-25257 GCA_038373885.1 Cheiracanthium punctorium | reverse complement strand
GAAGATGCTTGTAATATACGGTTCTGACCTTTCTTGCAGTTTATTTTTCTTAACAACTGCAGGGTGGGGCATATAGTAACAATTGTCCAATTTTATTTCAGTATTCTGACATTCTTCAGTTATCACTTCCCTCAGTTGTGTTTAAATAACATTTTTTATACAACAAAGGATATCTTTTTAATCTGCATATTAGATTATTAAACCGAAATTTTGAGAGGTCAAAATTATTATGATGTATTTTTGCCCTACCCATCCATGTTAATTTTCCTTTGTATGTCCCAGTCTCAAGTTTTATACTTTTCCGAAAAATTTTAACACTTTGCGAACTCAAATCCAAACAATATCTGGAAATCAAAGACAATTGATTTTTTCAATCTTTCACGTTGCAGTAAGAGGGAAATGTTCACCACCAATTAAAATTCTGATTGACTGCACTCTTTGTTAGCCTGTGCAAAATTTTCCTATCCAATCAGTGTTTTTTTTTTCATTCATCCGTACCTATCAGCATGAAACATGTTTTTTCTGTCTGAAGCGCTTCTAGTTCAGCTGAGCAAGTGAGATTTTGTAATCTCAGTTTAATCACCTTACAGGATTTTTTAATTGGTTTTCCATTTGCTAAATGAATAAACATTTAACTTTCCTTCTCTATTTATAGGAATGTTTAGCTCTTTAACAATATCTTAAAACAGAACTTTTTGAGAATGGTGTTTGAAATAGAAGTGGGATGAATTAATATGCCACAAGCTAGTAAGAAAATATCACTTCCTTCTTTTGATTTGTGTTGATTTTGAAATATAGTTGTTACTGTAGTTTAATTGTTGGGTTGTCATTCTAATGCTTCACTGACTGACTTTTGATGTTTCTTTTAACACTTGGGGAATGGTTCAGCTTTTGAATGACAATTCTGAATATTGCATTCAATGAAGTTGTTGGTGCTCTAAAAGTTTTAGGTTTATATTTATTAAAGTTGTGTGAGTTTTCTGTTTTTATAATTGAATATTTTGTTTTTTTTTTCCAAATTCGGAGTTGTTTAATTTTGTGAGGTTTTCATTTCTTGCTGTATTTTCTATTGAGATAGTAAATATGGTATAATGCCACTAACAGAAATTTTTTTTTACTTATATGTAAAAATAAAAGTAATAGTGATCAAACAAAATTGCTTCATAAATATTAGACAAAAGAAGAAGCTTTATTCCAGCTGCAAATTACTGTGCTATTTATTTTGATCATAACCTTTTAACTTGGAAAGGCATTTTTACCATAACAATCATTCCATGTACTGCAGATGTTTACAAAAAGCAGCGAGAATCTTTGCTGGCCAAAGCAAGATGACACTACATCGGTGTGCCATGAAATTGTGTTTAACTGTTTAACATGCGGTAGTCATGCTGTGAAACTACCTAATTAGAGTGCTTTCACTGCTAGTCACAAAAACATTATAGCACTAATCAGTAGCGGCTCGTGAGTTATACTGGTGGTAGTGCTGCGACGTAGGACTTCAGAAACGATTGTCAGCGATCTAGAAACACCCGTACATAGAAAATTCATAGTTCCTATGGATTTACAGTTTAAAGCTCCAGATTGATAAAAACGCGTTTCCACTCACTTAACTCCTTTTACCTGCTTTTATATAATATTCCAATAACTGTTGCTGTGTAAACGAAAATTTGAAAAAAATTGAAGACTACAGAGTAATTATATTTACTTAAATAGAAAACACATTCTTCGTTCTTTGCAATGAGCAAATTCTTCAATAACTCTTTGATTAAAATGTTTTATATCTCTTTTTAAGTCTTCACTTGTACTTAACATTGCTAAGGCTGATAAACGCTCTTCTAGCATAGTACTTCTTAAGAACGTCTTTATTCTCTTCAGCGTGGAGAAGCAGCACTCTGGTTCTGAAGTTGTCATCGGCATCGTGAGAACGATTTTCAGCAGAGTTCACTTCACTAAGTGAATTTTGAAGTCCTTGATTTACAATAACCTGATGAAGGTTTAAAGTTCCCGAGACACTAGAAAACTCCTGCCATTCATATAAAACAGAAAGTTCAGTTTTGAGCTTTTCTTTCTTTAACATAGGGTATGCTAACACAGTCTCCTCTAACTCTTTTAAAGGGAAAGTCTTGGAAAAATCACAAAATTTTTCGCACGATAATAGTTTTGCTGCAGAAAGGTGCCCAAGAAATGTAAATCGTTCTTTAGCTTGAAAACAAATGGTGTCACTGTCTTGCAACTTAAGAAACTTAATAATCTAACTCAATGACATTCTCAAAAGAAATGATTCTGTCGAACAAGTTTCAAAAATAGATTTTTAAAACTTTATTTTCTTGTGGATGTTTTACAAACATTGTTCATCTGAATGCTACTTTTGTCCACTCTCTCTCTCTCTATATATATATATATTATATGTATTTGTGTTATTATTTTTAAAAATAAATAAAGTAACAACTGTTGCTGAATTCTTCCTTCCTCCAAATAATGGTTTAACTTTTTTTTTTAATCATGTACAGGGGCTTTAGAATTATCTGTATTCAATTGTGACTCTTAATGTAAAAGATTGCTTACATAAGGTAAAAACTATTTCAAGTTACCCATTATGAAATGTAAATTTTATGTGTTAACTAAATTAAGTTATTGAATTTAAAAATCATCCTGGTGTACTGTATATATATATATATATGTGTGTGTGTGTGTGTGTGTGTGTGTGTGTATAAAATCTGGTATCTGGTTCATTGTATTTCGAATTTCATACTGTTCTGGCCCTCTGATTCTGATACATGTAGTCCCCCCCTCCCATGGGGTATGTCATTTTGGCAGTAATATTCTTTGTGTTTTGCTTATTAATTATACATATATATGGGCTTGCTATAATCTAGTTGCTTTAGTTTCGAGAACTTTGTGGGAGACATGAGAATTTCTCCTCATTTTTATGTATAATAAATTAATGTACATAACTGATTATGTCCTTTCATTTCATTCAAAACCTTGATTAAGTGCTAGTAAAACTCCAGCTCATTTAATATTTCTTAAGTACTGATTCTAATTATATATATATAGCACACTCTTTCTAATCCGCAGCCCTATAATCTGCAAATGCCTATAATTCTCCGTGCATTTTACGTGTAAACAAATAATTCTACTTTTCAGGTTTTCTACACAGACTCTGAAAAACTGATAAAACATTCACTTTCATAAAAATAAAGGCCAGAAAAAGAGGTCCACTGAAATATTAGCCTATTTATATTAGTAACTAGACTAATCTTGTGTTGAAATTCACTCTTTGTACTAGTACATGGAAAAACATGGGATTAGATTTTCATTCAGTATAATTTTGCATTACTCTAGACAAATATCTGTTATGGGCAGAATCGAACTAGTAAATACAATTAAATACTTTTAATAAACACAAATAAACTAGTGTCTCCAAGCACAAAAGAATACCTATGAAGAAGCAGCTAGACAAAACTGTCAAGTGCATTTTGAAATGTTATTAAATAACTAAAATATATAGACTTAAATTGAAAAAAAAAAGTTTTATTTTTCATATATTATTACAAAGTAACTATTATGACCAGTTTGCTTTCAGTTCTTTCTAATTATAAGTGTACTGGTGCTAATATTTTTTAGTAAAATACACATTTGTTTCCCTGTGTTAACCAAATGAGCTATAATCTGCACAACCCTTAGTCTCAACCTGTGTGGATTAGAGGGAGTGTCCTGTATTCCATTCAGTTGAATTTTGTATGTTTTTATGAAAATATTTATAAATTATGCTTGGGGATATTTATAGATAAAATGTATGTATTATTTGTTAATAATGATACCTTCTATATTTCAGGCTT
The DNA here is from genome assembly GCA_038373885.1 of Cheiracanthium punctorium. Taxonomy (NCBI): domain Eukaryota; kingdom Metazoa; phylum Arthropoda; class Arachnida; order Araneae; family Cheiracanthiidae; genus Cheiracanthium; species Cheiracanthium punctorium. The sequence continues at coordinate 21,415 of JAWZYV010002269.1, read as the reverse complement.
TTGTGGAAAACAAGAAATTTAACATTTTAATAACATATATCTACTGAAGAATTTACTCATTGGATTTCAGCACTTCTTTTATGTTTTCCAATAAGCCTCTCTAAAAGATTTTTTAATTAACCATTTGGTGGTATAGAAAGGAATTTGTTTTTCTGTTATTCGTATAATTTTAGTTGCTTTTTTTGCCAGGGAATCTGCTGTTTCATTTCCCTGGAGTCCACAATGTGCTGGTACCCACTGCCAAACATTATTTAACCTTAGTTACACTTAAGGATTTCAGTACCTTAGTCCTCAGGAAATATATTTCCGCAGCTCTTCCATGGCCATCTTCAGTCCTTTTCATTCCTTAGTGGAATGGCGTTGTTGTCTGTTCCTCTTTCTTCTTAACGGATCTTCCGTCAGAAGGAGGGTGTACTTTAAATGAATAAGCTGATTCATTGTAAGTTTTAAAATATCATCGCAGTAAACAAATTGTTATTTTTTCACAACTGCGTCTGAATAATTTAGCAGCAGGCACACATCTGACTGGCACCCCAACAAGCACTATACATCAGATGTTTATGTTTCTATCTAATCAATAGTCAAACAGTACATCCCTCTGGAGAAATTTCACATTACTTGGCATGTGTGTCTTTATAAAAATACTTTTCTATTTTAAAAAAAAAAAAATTGCTTTTTCGACTTTAATGATTTTTTTTTTTTTTTGCGTGTGTGTGTAGATATTTTCTTTATTTTAGGAAATAATATGAAACATCAAGATCTTTAACACAACCTTACAGAATGCAAAATAATGGATATGGAATTATTTCATTGGATTTTAGAAAAAAGATGTTTGATTGAAAATTTTCTTCACTGTTTATGTAAACCTAAATAAATGCTCATTCAGTTCTGTTTTAAATAAACCAACAGTACTTTATGGGCATTTTTTTGGTTATTGATACATTTGTAAAAGTAAGTTATTTTAAATATTTTCAATTGAAAGACTTTACAGTAAGGGGATAGTTTAAACAAAAGCTATAGGCTCTTCTAGATAAATGTTTTCCATAATTCAGTTGAAAGTTACTCTGAATCTGAGTCTGTTAGCAACTGTATTTGCCAATAAACTAATATATTCCGATATTCATACATTTCTTTTTTTTAAATATCACTCGTCATCAAGCAAAAATATTTGGACCAGTTGGCCTGAAGTACATTTCAGTCATTGCTCCAAAATAATAATAAGAGGAAGAATTGGAGTATTATTAGCACATTGGCTGTGATTAAATATAAATAGTAGACAAAAGTTTCTTAGTTTTCTCAAATCATCAGTGGCATTTCGTCACTGAAAAAGTACCCTGATTCGTTAAGAAGGCTCTACGCAGAAACTTCTGAAAAGATACGGTTGATTAAATATAAATCAAAACTTTCTTAAGTTTTATACTTTTTAATCTGCCATAAAAGATAGGCCTGCCCTTAAACTTTGGATTAACACAAAACAAAAGTTTTGTATATATGATATGTCTTCTCTATAAAGGAACAAGATTTATTTACATTCATGAAAATGTGATTTAAATTATGGTAAAGCTGTTAAATTGGATTTTATTAAAGTTATCTGATTATTTAATTTGTAAAGTGGAAGAGCAGGAATGTAAAAGCATTTTACTTTTGCTTGGTAGATGCATAAACTCCCAAATGAATTTATTCTGAACTACTTCGATACACGGTAGACATAACAATTCTATTTAAATACTTTTTACTTTTTAATAAAGTTATCTTTCATTATGTAAGGAAATGCACTGTATATTGATCAAACATTCAATATTATGTCCTTAAAATGAAACTTTATCAAAAGCACAAAAGTCAAGCTTTCTAACGGTATAGAAAAGGAAATAAAATTCATATAACAGTTACAATTAATACTTTGATAATGTTTCAATTTATTTGCGAAATGCAGGTGCTGCTGAGATTTTAAATACTTATTTTCTTTTAGAACAAAATTCTGTGCACCAAAGAGCAATTCGTGGCATCATATCCACTGAAACTCATGTAAATAAACATGCAAAAAGCGTGAGATTCCTTTGCCAACTCATTGCACAGTGTTTGCACCTATGGAATTTAGAGAATTAATTGCAGGTAGTTCCGTAAGAGATGACAGGAAACTTTCTGCCAAGTAAGTGTTTCCAAATCTGTTACCAGTTTCCTACATACCGTATATATATATATTGGAAACTCCTATATTTAGACCTCATGCAAGTCAGATTTTTAATGGGAAAGGATCAGTCAAAAAATATCGTGTTATCTTCAGGCTAATACGATAATTCATGAAAATTTTGTAAGCTATTGAGAAGTGCATATACATAAAAAACGATTTAAATTTAAAAAAGATCAGCAATAGAAGAAATCAGCAGAGGCTTTTAATAAAGGTGTTGATGATAAAATTAAATGACTATATGTGCATGACATTTCACATATTAGCCAGTGATATAAGTGTTTGAAGGCAATACATTTCTATAGTGATATGCGATCCCCCTGTAATTTATGAATCTAAATTCAACAGGGCCATACACCATGAGTTCTTCTCTGATGAACTCAAGCTCATGTAGCTTATGACGTATATCGGGATATCTAGTGCAGTTAACAGGTTTCTTTAAATGTCACAACTTGTTTTCCAACATCAAGCTATCAAAAAGTTGAAGTTTCAAAGAACCCCGTAATGTTCACCACGAGAGAACCGCTTCAGCTCGAATAATGTAAATTCAACTGTCTGTTTTAAATTTTAATGTAGATTTGTTTTCCCTTTTCACCAATGCAATTGGTTGCTATTTTGGCCCACTTTTTTGAATAATTTTTTAAAAATCGGATCTTCCTTTTAGTCCCATCTGCACTTATAGATATGAAGGCAAAGTGGTCTCAAGTGTATTAGTTTCTTCATGATACAGGTCTCATTCTAGGCAGGGTCAGCTGGGTGCAGCACCCTGGTTTCCTATTTTAGTAAAAAAGTGCTCCCTGTTGCCCTTTGATTCAAGTTAGCTCACCGGTGAGGTAAAACTGGCCCTCCTTTGTCTTTGAAGTTTTTTGTTTCTTTATATATATTTTTTCACTCTCTATTCTAAGTTTCTTTAGCCCTTTTATCTGTTCAGATGGGGGTTATAGTTTTTATTGCAATCACCTCTTTCCTGCTTTTCCAATCCAATATTGCCACTCTATGTAGGCAGGGGTTCGAACCATACTTTTTTTCGTTCCAGTTTAACTAAAAATAAATATATCGGCTCAGTTTCGGTTTTCCTTCCACCAAAAATAACGGTTTTCGGTTCAGTTCCGAATGAATAATTTTATTTTATGTATATTCTTATTTGTGCAAAAATAAAATTATATCATAAATAAAAAATGTATTCTATCAAAATTTAAGAGATTTTATTCTTTTTTTGATGCGTAAGTTGGTTACAGTATACAATATTGATAAGTTGATTCCAGCAACAAAATGACTTAAGATAATATTGAACCCAGATAAATCGATATTTTTTTCGATTTAGTCCAGCTTTCTTTCCAACCAAAATAACGTTTTTTCCGGTTTTTCTTCTTCAGTTCTGGTTCAAAGCACTGTATGTAACTGACCAGCTAATTGTTAAACTCAAGAGAATGCTTATAATGGCTGTATGATAATCTAGAAAAAAATGTAGCTATCTTTGTTGTCTGCTTAAAAATTTTGACCAACTGAAGTGTTAGAAGCTGGGTGTTAAAAATTTACCAACTTCACAATTCTCCTTTAAGCATAAAAATGCTGAACTTTCTCCACTTACGACTCTGCTTCTGTTAAGTGGGGAAAACACCGGGGTTCTTCATTTAGTCAAACTTTTATTGATGATTCTTAACAAGGTGATCATATAAATATTTTATTAATAATGGCTTCTTATGCAAAATCATTACTTAATCAAAAATTCTGTTGCATGTCAGGTATATTTGGGTGATTGTTTTTGTTATTAATAAGAAAAAAAGCCTTATTTAAAAATCTTTTAAATAAATAGTCATTAACTTTAGCTGTTTATAAATATTGTTAATAAGATAAATTAATTAGCAATGTTACTGCAAAACTAATTAACTCTTTCACATTGCATAGATTTGTAACATTTTAATTAATATATTAACACAGGTAATTAATTAATTGTTTTACTCAGTTTTGTAAAGTACAAAAAGGTTAATTTTTTATAAATTAGAAGTGCTTTTAACCTGAATGTTTAGTGACCTTTTTAATAAATACAGTGCCTTTTTAAAAATAATGATGCCCTTTTTTTAATCCTTTGCACGCTGCCTTTTTTCTCACCTACAATGAGCTTTGCATAACCTTTGATGTTTGTGTTTTAAGATTTAAAATTCATATAAAATCACATGCTTTTAACCATGCAGTTAGAAGGAAAGAAAAGCTCTTGAATACAACCATCCCTTTTCAAAATTGAACTAAAAAATTGTAGATACCGACTCCACCAACAGGTTGCAATGCTGCTCCTTGCATTATCACTTTAGTTTACAAATCCTATGATGCAAATTGAATTTTATAAAATTTCTCTTATAAATTATTTTTGATACGAAAATGGCTGAGTTGTGTGTTTTCTTTCCAAATGCAATTAGGGCTGTAATAGGACAAGAAAGGAAAGCGCGGTCAGGGAATCTAAGCATTTATGCTTATTTAAAGTTTTAAGATAACCTTTCTTTTCTTAGTTTCAATGTTTAAATTGATATTGCTGGATAATTATTTTATTTTTTATATAAAAGCATGTATATATTTAGCTTGTCAGAATTTTATATGCGATTTTTATACAAAATTTAAAGTCAATGCCAAACCATCTACAACAGCTAACAATCTTCCTGGAAATTTCATTATAGTGCTACACAACATTAATTCGTCTCAAATAAATCATACTTATGGTTCTGAAACCTTTCATTCAGAAAATTATTTTTAGATAACTTAAAAGTAGTGATTATAATCTGAGAAATAAAAATTTAAAACTCATCTTAAAAATCAAAGCGAAACATTAAAACTAAATTAATTATTAATTAAAGCAAATTCTTTCATAAATATTTCTTATTTACTGCAGCTGCTTTACTAATATTTCTTAATTACTTAAGACTTTTTCAAATTAGGGTTAAGTATGCCACCTTTCCTTTCATGAGCTCGATGGTACTGCTACTAGGTACTTTTCTGTTTAAATAACACCAGTGTTAATGTTCCAAAGTTAATAACTTCATGTTTTTTCTAAGAGTTACATTATTTATAGGTATCCCTGATTGCAATAACATAAAAGAAATAGGAAATGGCAAAAACACTTTAAAACTTTTCAAATGTATAGCTTGTATATCATAAAAAAACGGATTTAACAATTTGGGACTTACCTAATACTGAAAAGGACACGATTGAATTTCTCCAAGAAAAGAGAATATTGTACAATAAAAGATTTTTGTTTTTAAATCTGTTTACACATGTTGTAAATTTTGTGCCTCCCATGTAAAATTCTGCATTTTACCTATTTCACTACTAATATATATATTATAGTATATAAAATATTATAATGTGCTAAGGATGGCAACCTCGTACCTAAATTTTATGTTTACTTTTTTAATTTATCTTAATGTAACAGATGCAAATAATTTAACTTGGCGGAGTTGTCAATGAGTGATGTTATCAAAATTGGAAAGTACACACTAATGTTTACATCTAGTTGCCACTCACTGTGTAGAGATATATTAAATTTTAGTGCTGCATATGTTAGTGTATCATTTACATAGATCGCCTGGTAATATATTAACAAAATATTGTGATTAATGATTGTTCATGTTGTACAAGATTTCAGCTATACAAAGCATGTTTAGTCGCAACCAACTTGGATGACCGGGGACCAGACCACAAATAGTCCATAAAAAACTACATCATTTTTTAAAGAATAGCCCAGAAATAAGTTCTTGAAAAAGATTGTTCGAGAAATTCTACTTTTAAATGATTCTTCATGTAGCTGTAAAATAAGAACATATAATGAGAAAACATGTCAGTAAAGCAAAGAATGATATTGTGTAAATCTGAAAATAATTACATAATAGGGTATTGTCAGAACTAAATAATATTTGTTAGTGAATTTTACATTTTACATAATTCAGAAAATTGTATGCCAATATTAATATCAAAACTGAAACTTGTAAACAGTCTGTTTTTAAAAATTCATTATTTTTACATTAAATAGTGCAGTGCAAAATAAATCCTCATAACAATATTTTTTTGATTGGGAGATTTCTCTTCCAGAGCAGTGAAGAAAGCAATTTCAAGAAGTGTTTAAGTTTCCTAATATTCTGATAAAATATGGGAGCTTCAGTTTGATGATGGATCTGTGTTTGTTAGAAAGAATTAAAGAGACAGCTGAAAGCCTGAGTATGTTCCCTACAAATTCCCGAGCTTGACTAAATATTTATTATTAATGACATCTAAGAGAAAAATCCCTCGTCCACAGAGCATTTAAAAAAGTGTGAAAAGTAATAATGTGTGATATTCATCATTATTCATTGATTGACTAAAATGATTATATCTATTTTTGATGATCTTTCAATTGGAATAGTTTTATTTTTGTTGATATTAGTACCTGTTTTTACATTTTATGTGTCATTTTCATAATTATACTTTGCTTCATTTATAGATGGTCTGAGCCTGATTATACTTAGATGGGGCCCTGGAGCACTAGGTTTATTCAGGGATCTATTATTACTTCAGTATATATTAATTTTTAATCTAGATTATTGGGATATTTTTGACCCCTACTTTTCAGGGACCCGGTCTATTGCCTCCCTTCCAATTTGATAATTAGGACCCGCCTTTTGTGTCATTTTTACCAAAACCTTTAAACTTATAACGTTGAGTTTGGCATCTAAATAATTGCATTAATTGAAGCAATACTGGCTGTATTCTGTTACATGAATTATTGTTTTACATTCAAGTAATAGTTGTAAAGTATTCAAGAAATAGTAGTATGAAAGATAAGTAAAGTTGACAAGAAAGAGTTTGTAACTGCAAAAATCATTTAACTTTAACGAGTGAAAAATTTTGAATTTTTTATTATCATTTGAAGTCGTATTATTTTTGGATAGTATTTCACGAGGCTTTAATTTTCGCGATTACAGCAGGCTTGCGAAAATTAAAGCCTCACATAAATAAGTGATTCTACAGTATGTGACGCGAGTAGTCTAAAAATTAAATGAAACTAACCAGGAAAGAAAAAGTTGCTTAAATTTCAATGCATGCTCCAGATTAAAAATTAAAAAAAAAAAATACAGTAGGTATATTAATAATAAATATTTAGTCAAGCTCGGGAATTTGTAGGGAACATACTCAGGCTTTCAGCTGTCTCTTTAATTCTTTCTAACAAACACAGATCCATCATCAAACTGAAGCTCCCATATTTTATCAGAATATTAGGAAACTTAAACACTTCTTGAAATTGCTTTCTTCACTGCTCTGGAAGAGAAATCTCCCAATCAAAAAAATATTGTTATGAGGATTTATTTTGCACTGCACTATTTAATGTAAAAATAATGAATTTTTAAAAACAGACTGTTTACAAGTTTCAGTTTTGATATTAATATTGGCATACAATTTTCTGAATTATGTAAAATGTAAAATTCACTAACAAATATTATTTAGTTCTGACAATACCCTATTATGTAATTATTTTCAGATTTACACAATATCATTCTTTGCTTTACTGACATGTTTTCTCATTATATGTTCTTATTTTACAGCTACATGAAGAATCATTTAAAAGTAGAATTTCTCGAACAATCTTTTTCAAGAACTTATTTCTGGGCTATTCTTTAAAAAATGATGTAGTTTTTTATGGACTATTTGTGGTCTGGTCCCCGGTCATCCAAGTTGGTTGCGACTAAACATGCTTTGTATAGCTGAAATCTTGTACAACATGAACAATCATTAATCACAATATTTTGTTAATATATTACCAGGCGATCTATGTAAATGATACACTAACATATGCAGCACTAAAATTTAATATATCTCTACACAGTGAGTGGCAACTAGATGTAAACATTAGTGTGTACTTTCCAATTTTGATAACATCACTCATTGACAACTCCGCCAAGTTAAATTATTTGCATCTGTTACATTAAGATAAATTAAAAAAGTAAACATAAAATTTAGGTACGAGGTTGCCATCCTTAGCACATTATAATATTTTATATACTATAATATATATATTAGTAGTGAAATAGGTAAAATGCAGAATTTTACATGGGAGGCACAAAATTTACAACATGTGTAAACAGATTTAAAAACAAAAATCTTTTATTGTACAATATTCTCTTTTCTTGGAGAAATTCAATCGTGTCCTTTTCAGTATTAGGTAAGTCCCAAATTGTTAAATCCGTTTTTTTATGATATACAAGCTATACATTTGAAAAGTTTTAAAGTGTTTTTGCCATTTCCTATTTCTTTTATGTTATTGCAATCAGGGATACCTATAAATAATGTAACTCTTAGAAAAAACATGAAGTTATTAACTTTGGAACATTAACACTGGTGTTATTTAAACAGAAAAGTACCTAGTAGCAGTACCATCGAGCTCATGAAAGGAAAGGTGGCATACTTAACCCTAATTTGAAAAAGTCTTAAGTAATTAAGAAATATTAGTAAAGCAGCTGCAGTAAATAAGAAATATTTATGAAAGAATTTGCTTTAATTAATAATTAATTTAGTTTTAATGTTTCGCTTTGATTTTTAAGATGAGTTTTAAATTTTTATTTCTCAGATTATAATCACTACTTTTAAGTTATCTAAAAATAATTTTCTGAATGAAAGGTTTCAGAACCATAAGTATGATTTATTTGAGACGAATTAATGTTGTGTAGCACTATAATGAAATTTCCAGGAAGATTGTTAGCTGTTGTAGATGGTTTGGCATTGACTTTAAATTTTGTATAAAAATCGCATATAAAATTCTGACAAGCTAAATATATACATGCTTTTATATAAAAAATAAAATAATTATCCAGCAATATCAATTTAAACATTGAAACTAAGAAAAGAAAGGTTATCTTAAAACTTTAAATAAGCATAAATGCTTAGATTCCCTGACCGCGCTTTCCTTTCTTGTCCTATTACAGCCCTAATTGCATTTGGAAAGAAAACACACAACTCAGCCATTTTCGTATCAAAAATAATTTATAAGAGAAATTTTATAAAATTCAATTTGCATCATAGGATTTGTAAACTAAAGTGATAATGCAAGGAGCAGCATTGCAACCTGTTGGTGGAGTCGGTATCTACAATTTTTTAGTTCAATTTTGAAAAGGGATGGTTGTATTCAAGAGCTTTTCTTTCCTTCTAACTGCATGGTTAAAAGCATGTGATTTTATATGAATTTTAAATCTTAAAACACAAACATCAAAGGTTATGCAAAGCTCATTGTAGGTGAGAAAAAAGGCAGCGTGCAAAGGATTAAAAAAAGGGCATCATTATTTTTAAAAAGGCACTGTATTTATTAAAAAGGTCACTAAACATTCAGGTTAAAAGCACTTCTAATTTATAAAAAATTAACCTTTTTGTACTTTACAAAACTGAGTAAAACAATTAATTAATTACCTGTGTTAATATATTAATTAAAATGTTACAAATCTATGCAATGTGAAAGAGTTAATTAGTTTTGCAGTAACATTGCTAATTAATTTATCTTATTAACAATATTTATAAACAGCTAAAGTTAATGACTATTTATTTAAAAGATTTTTAAATAAGGCTTTTTTTCTTATTAATAACAAAAACAATCACCCAAATATACCTGACATGCAACAGAATTTTTGATTAAGTAATGATTTTGCATAAGAAGCCATTATTAATAAAATATTTATATGATCACCTTGTTAAGAATCATCAATAAAAGTTTGACTAAATGAAGAACCCCGGTGTTTTCCCCACTTAACAGAAGCAGAGTCGTAAGTGGAGAAAGTTCAGCATTTTTATGCTTAAAGGAGAATTGTGAAGTTGGTAAATTTTTAACACCCAGCTTCTAACACTTCAGTTGGTCAAAATTTTTAAGCAGACAACAAAGATAGCTACATTTTTTTCTAGATTATCATACAGCCATTATAAGCATTCTCTTGAGTTTAACAATTAGCTGGTCAGTTACATACAGTGCTTTGAACCAGAACTGAAGAAGAAAAACCGGAAAAAACGTTATTTTGGTTGGAAAGAAAGCTGGACTAAATCGAAAAAAATATCGATTTATCTGGGTTCAATATTATCTTAAGTCATTTTGTTGCTGGAATCAACTTATCAATATTGTATACTGTAACCAACTTACGCATCAAAAAAAGAATAAAATCTCTTAAATTTTGATAGAATACATTTTTTATTTATGATATAATTTTATTTTTGCACAAATAAGAATATACATAAAATAAAATTATTCATTCGGAACTGAACCGAAAACCGTTATTTTTGGTGGAAGGAAAACCGAAACTGAGCCGATATATTTATTTTTAGTTAAACTGGAACGAAAAAAAGTATGGTTCGAACCCCTGCCTACATAGAGTGGCAATATTGGATTGGAAAAGCAGGAAAGAGGTGATTGCAATAAAAACTATAACCCCCATCTGAACAGATAAAAGGGCTAAAGAAACTTAGAATAGAGAGTGAAAAAATATATATAAAGAAACAAAAAACTTCAAAGACAAAGGAGGGCCAGTTTTACCTCACCGGTGAGCTAACTTGAATCAAAGGGCAACAGGGAGCACTTTTTTACTAAAATAGGAAACCAGGGTGCTGCACCCAGCTGACCCTGCCTAGAATGAGACCTGTATCATGAAGAAACTAATACACTTGAGACCACTTTGCCTTCATATCTATAAGTGCAGATGGGACTAAAAGGAAGATCCGATTTTTTTTAAAAAAAAAAAAATTCAACCATTTTTAAGTCCCCCTTTTTATTCAAACAAAAAAAAAACAAACACACGTGGCGCCAAAATTAGCCAAACCAATTGCATTGGTGGGGGGAAAAAAACCAGGGAAAACACCAAAATTACATTTATTTTTAAAAATTTTTTTTTATTTTTTTTTTAAAAACAGACACCACCTGTTTGACGTGAATTTACATTAATTCGAGACTTGAAGCAGGTTCTCTCTGTGTGAAACATTACGCGGGTTCTTATTTCTGCGATTTGATTTTTTTGATTTTTTTTTTTCTTAAATTTTTTTGAGTTTATTATTTTATTTCTCATTTTGAAATTTTTTTTTCTGTATTTTTTTTTTATTTCAGCTTTCTATTGCTCCTTTCATCTTTTTTGGATTATGCAGTGTATAGTGGGTTCGAGAATTTAGGGGTTGACTAATAAAACTTGCCAAACATTTTTGTTGATCGCATTGATGTTGGGAAACAAGTTGGGCTCTTGTGACATTTAAAAAGATAAAGAAACCTGATTAACTGCACATCTTATTTCACCCACATAGCGCCGGAAAGACACCCCCTTAAAATTTTTTCTGCTGACACTAAGTGTAAAAATTGAGGCTGTCCTCACACACGTAGTGGGCACAAAAAACCATTAATACGTAGCATAACTCTATAAACTCTAGTAATTACTACAACCTAAGAACCATCAAAACCAACCCAATTTTATTCCCGTAACACTCTGTTGCACTACACTCCATTATCTTCCCAACCCCCCCCCCCCCCCCCCCACCAACCCAATAACACAATAACCCCTCGCCACAGCCCCCCCCCCCCCCCCCCCCCCCCCATCCCCCCCGCTCAAGGTCTAACATAACAAATTTCAATATACTAGTTATTTAACGTTAATATATACGTCTAATCCATCACCATTAGTTCTTTTCACCCTCCCCCCTCATCCCCCCCCCCCCTACTATGATATCTACATGAGAGACTTCACTCCTCTCTAACACAGTGTGACATTGAAGTAATAACAATCCAACTACCCCTACCCCCCCCCCCCCCACCCCCCCCCCCCATTCTCCCCCAACCACCACATCACACCCCCACCGAGCCCACACAACCACCTTTCCTCCACCGCGCTCCACCGAGCCCCCTAGGATTCATTTCCAGGAGAAGGAAAAACTCATGGTGTTTCATGGCCGCAGACATTGCTCGAGTTGCGGTAATTTTTTCTTTTTTTTAGATTCTTAATAATCTAACAGGGGTTGCGGGATCGCATCTCACTATAGAAATAGTATTTATTGCCTTCAAACCCCCTACTTTATATCTCACTGGCTGATATGTGAAATGTTCAGTGCACATATAGTCATTTAACTTTTATCATCAAACACCTTTATTAAATGCCTCTGCTGATTTCCTTCTTCTATTGCTGATCTTTTTTTTAAAATTTAAATCCGTTTTTTATGTATATGCACTTACCTCAATAGTCTTCACAAAATTTTTCATGAATTATCGTATTTAGCCTGAAAAGATTAACACGATATTTTTTGACTGATCCTTTCCCATTAAAAATCTGACTTGCATGAGGTCTAAATATAAGAGAGTTTTCCAATATATATATACGGTATGTAGGGAAACTCGGTAACAGATTTTGGAAAAACATTTACTTTGCAAGAAAAGGAGAAAAGTTTCCTTGTCAATCTCTTACGGAACTACCTGCAATTTAATTCTCTAACATTTCCATAGGTGCAAACAATGTGCAATGTGTTGGCAAAGGTATCTCACATGCTTTCTGTCTTTCTGCATGTTTTATTTACATGAGTTGTTTTCTTATACTAGCTGGGGTGGATATGATGCATCTTTCATGTCCTACGAATCTGCTCTTTTATGATGTGCACAGAATGTTTTGTTCTAAAAGTAAAAAATAAAGTATTTAAACATTCTAATTATCTCAGCAGCACCCGTTGCATTTGCAGCCAAATAAAAATTGATAACATATTATCCAAAGTTTTAATTGTACTGTCCTATATATAGGTCATATGATACTTTTTTTATTCCCTTTCTAGTTTGTTCGAACTTTCTATACCTGTTAGATAGCTTGACTTTTGTGCTTTTGATAAAGTTTCATTTTAAGGACATAATATTGAATGTTTGATCAATATTACAGTGCATTTTCCTTACATAACTGAAAGATAACTTTATTAAAAAGTAAAAAGTATTTAAATAGACATTTGTGATGTCTACGTGTATCGAAGTAGTTCACGAAGAATATTCTTTGGGAGTTTATGCATCTACCAAGCAAAGTAAAATGCTTTTACATTCCTGCTCTTCCATTTACAAATTAAATAATCAGATAACTTTAATAAAATCCAATTTAACAGCTATTACTCATGAATTTATACATCACCTCTTTTCATGAATGTACAATAATCTTGTTCCACTTTATTAGAGAAAGACTCATTATCATATACTACAAAAACTTTGTATTTTTGTGTAATCGTTCGTAATAATCCTCCTTATAGTTTTTATTCAATAAGGGCAGGCCTAATCTTTCTATAGGCAGATTAAAATAGTATAAAAACTTTAAGAAAAGTTTTTGATTTATATATTTTAATCAACGTATTATTTTTCAGAAGTTTCTGCGTAGGAGCCACACTTACTTAAACGAATCGCCGGTTGACTTTTTCAGTGACGAAACAATTTGCCACTGTTGATATTGAGCGAAAAAAACTAAAAGATAACTTGTTTGTTTCTACTATTTCATATATAATTCACAGCCTAATTGTATTTTGGCTTGAACATATACCATATACTCCACATTTTCTTTCCGCTATCCTTATTATTAATTTGTGTGAAGATCAGTGGAATGAATTGTTAACTTAGGACATCAATAAATTAAAACCTAAGGTACCCAAAAGTATTTTTTGCTTTGATGACGAGTGATATTTAAAAAAGAAATTGTCTGAATATCGAATATAATTAGTTTTATTGGCAATCCAGTTGACTAACAGACTCTGATTCAGAGTAACTTTCAACTGAAATTTTGTGTGGAAAACATTTATCTAGAAGAGCCTAATAGTCTTTTGTGTTCATGTCTATCCCCTTTACTGTTCCTACATGCTCTTTCATACTTGATCATAATATTTACCAAAAATCAACGTTTAACCTTGTAATCAAATTAGCTTTGACAATAACACCCAACAAATATTGCCCATAAAAGTTACTCCCCGTTGGGTTTCATTTAAAACACGAACTGAATGGAGCATTTATTTAGGTTTACATAAACAGTGAAGAAAATTTTCAATCAAACATCTTTTTTCTAAAATCCAATGAAATAATTCCATATCCATTATTTTGCATTCTGTAAGGTTGTGTTAAAGATCTTGATGTTTTCATATTATTTCCTAAAATAAAGAAAATATCTACACACAACACGCAAAAAAAAAAAAATCATTAAAGTCGAAAAAGCAATTTTTTTTTTTTTTAAAATAGAAAAGTATTTTTATAAAGACACACATGCCAAGTAATGTGAAATTTCTCCAGAGGGATGTACTGTTTGACTATTGATTAGATAGAAACATAAACATCTGATGTATAGTGCTTGTTGGGGTGCCAGTCAGATGTGTGCCTGCTGCTAAATTATTCAGACGCAGTTGTGAAAAAATAACAATTTGTTTACTGCGATGATATTTTAAAACTTACAATGAATCAGCTTATTCATTTAAAGTACACCCTCCTTCTGACGGAAGATCCGTTAAGAAGAAAGAGGAACAGACAACAACGCCATTCCACTAAGGAATGAAAAGGACTGAAGATGGCCATGGAAGAGCTGCGGAAATATATTTCCTGAGGACTAAGGTACTGAAATCCTTAAGTGTAACTAAGGTTAAATAATGTTTGGCAGTGGGTACCAGCACATTGTGGACTCCAGGGAAATATTTTAATAACATATATCTACTGAAGAATTTACTCATTGGATTTCAGCACTTCTTTTATGTTTTCCAATAAGCCTCTCTAAAAGATTTTTTAATTAACCATTTGGTGGTATAGAAAGGAATTTGTTTTTCTGTTATTCGTATAATTTTAGTTGCTTTTTTTGCCAGGGAATCTGCTGTTTCATTTCCCTGGAGTCCACAATGTGCTGGTACCCACTGCCAAACATTATTTAACCTTAGTTACACTTAAGGATTTCAGTACCTTAGTCCTCAGGAAATATATTTCCGCAGCTCTTCCATGGCCATCTTCAGTCCTTTTCATTCCTTAGTGGAATGGCGTTGTTGTCTGTTCCTCTTTCTTCTTAACGGATCTTCCGTCAGAAGGAGGGTGTACTTTAAATGAATAAGCTGATTCATTGTAAGTTTTAAAATATCATCGCAGTAAACAAATTGTTATTTTTTCACAACTGCGTCTGAATAATTTAGCAGCAGGCACACATCTGACTGGCACCCCAACAAGCACTATACATCAGATGTTTATGTTTCTATCTAATCAATAGTCAAACAGTACATCCCTCTGGAGAAATTTCACATTACTTGGCATGTGTGTCTTTATAAAAATACTTTTCTATTTAAAAAAAAAAAAAATTGCTTTTTCGACTTTAATGATTTTTTTTTTTTTGCGTGTGTGTGTAGATATTTTCTTTATTTTAGGAAATAATATGAAACATCAAGATCTTTAACACAACCTTACAGAATGCAAAATAATGGATATGGAATTATTTCATTGGATTTTAGAAAAAAGATGTTTGATTGAAAATTTTCTTCACTGTTTATGTAAACCTAAATAAATGCTCATTCAGTTCTGTTTTAAATAAACCAACAGTACTTTATGGGCATTTTTTTGGTTATTGATACATTTGTAAAAGTAAGTTATTTTAAATATTTTCAATTGAAAGACTTTACAGTAAGGGGATAGTTTAAACAAAAGCTATAGGCTCTTCTAGATAAATGTTTTCCATAATTCAGTTGAAAGTTACTCTGAATCTGAGTCTGTTAGCAACTGTATTTGCCAATAAACTAATATATTCCGATATTCATACATTTCTTTTTTTTAAATATCACTCGTCATCAAGCAAAAATATTTGGACCAGTTGGCCTGAAGTACATTTCAGTCATTGCTCCAAAATAATAATAAGAGGAAGAATTGGAGTATTATTAGCACATTGGCTGTGATTAAATATAAATAGTAGACAAAAGTTTCTTAGTTTTCTCAAATCATCAGTGGCATTTCGTCACTGAAAAAGTACCCTGATTCGTTAAGAAGGCTCTACGCAGAAACTTCTGAAAAGATACGGTTGATTAAATATAAATCAAAACTTTCTTAAGTTTTATACTTTTTAATCTGCCATAAAAGATAGGCCTGCCCTTAAACTTTGGATTAACACAAAACAAAAGTTTTGTATATATGATATGTCTTCTCTATAAAGGAACAAGATTTATTTACATTCATGAAAATGTGATTTAAATTATGGTAAAGCTGTTAAATTGGATTTTATTAAAGTTATCTGATTATTTAATTTGTAAAGTGGAAGAGCAGGAATGTAAAAGCATTTTACTTTTGCTTGGTAGATGCATAAACTCCCAAATGAATTTATTCTGAACTACTTCGATACACGGTAGACATAACAATTCTATTTAAATACTTTTTACTTTTTAATAAAGTTATCTTTCATTATGTAAGGAAATGCACTGTATATTGATCAAACATTCAATATTATGTCCTTAAAATGAAACTTTATCAAAAGCACAAAAGTCAAGCTTTCTAACGGTATAGAAAAGGAAATAAAATTCATATAACAGTTACAATTAATACTTTGATAATGTTTCAATTTATTTGCGAAATGCAGGTGCTGCTGAGATTTTAAATACTTATTTTCTTTTAGAACAAAATTCTGTGCACCAAAGAGCAATTCGTGGCATCATATCCACTGAAACTCATGTAAATAAACATGCAAAAAGCGTGAGATTCCTTTGCCAACTCATTGCACAGTGTTTGCACCTATGGAATTTAGAGAATTAATTGCAGGTAGTTCCGTAAGAGATGACAGGAAACTTTCTGCCAAGTAAGTGTTTCCAAATCTGTTACCAGTTTCCTACATACCGTATATATATATATTGGAAACTCCTATATTTAGACCTCATGCAAGTCAGATTTTTAATGGGAAAGGATCAGTCAAAAAATATCGTGTTATCTTCAGGCTAATACGATAATTCATGAAAATTTTGTAAGCTATTGAGAAGTGCATATACATAAAAAACGATTTAAATTTAAAAAAGATCAGCAATAGAAGAAATCAGCAGAGGCTTTTAATAAAGGTGTTGATGATAAAATTAAATGACTATATGTGCATGACATTTCACATATTAGCCAGTGATATAAGTGTTTGAAGGCAATACATTTCTATAGTGATATGCGATCCCCCTGTAATTTATGAATCTAAATTCAACAGGGCCATACACCATGAGTTCTTCTCTGATGAACTCAAGCTCATGTAGCTTATGACGTATATCGGGATATCTAGTGCAGTTAACAGGTTTCTTTAAATGTCACAACTTGTTTTCCAACATCAAGCTATCAAAAAGTTGAAGTTTCAAAGAACCCCGTAATGTTCACCACGAGAGAACCGCTTCAGCTCGAATAATGTAAATTCAACTGTCTGTTTTAAATTTTAATGTAGATTTGTTTTCCCTTTTCACCAATGCAATTGGTTGCTATTTTGGCCCACTTTTTTGAATAATTTTTTAAAAATCGGATCTTCCTTTTAGTCCCATCTGCACTTATAGATATGAAGGCAAAGTGGTCTCAAGTGTATTAGTTTCTTCATGATACAGGTCTCATTCTAGGCAGGGTCAGCTGGGTGCAGCACCCTGGTTTCCTATTTTAGTAAAAAAGTGCTCCCTGTTGCCCTTTGATTCAAGTTAGCTCACCGGTGAGGTAAAACTGGCCCTCCTTTGTCTTTGAAGTTTTTTGTTTCTTTATATATATTTTTTCACTCTCTATTCTAAGTTTCTTTAGCCCTTTTATCTGTTCAGATGGGGGTTATAGTTTTTATTGCAATCACCTCTTTCCTGCTTTTCCAATCCAATATTGCCACTCTATGTAGGCAGGGGTTCGAACCATACTTTTTTTCGTTCCAGTTTAACTAAAAATAAATATATCGGCTCAGTTTCGGTTTTCCTTCCACCAAAAATAACGGTTTTCGGTTCAGTTCCGAATGAATAATTTTATTTTATGTATATTCTTATTTGTGCAAAAATAAAATTATATCATAAATAAAAAATGTATTCTATCAAAATTTAAGAGATTTTATTCTTTTTTTGATGCGTAAGTTGGTTACAGTATACAATATTGATAAGTTGATTCCAGCAACAAAATGACTTAAGATAATATTGAACCCAGATAAATCGATATTTTTTTCGATTTAGTCCAGCTTTCTTTCCAACCAAAATAACGTTTTTTCCGGTTTTTCTTCTTCAGTTCTGGTTCAAAGCACTGTATGTAACTGACCAGCTAATTGTTAAACTCAAGAGAATGCTTATAATGGCTGTATGATAATCTAGAAAAAAATGTAGCTATCTTTGTTGTCTGCTTAAAAATTTTGACCAACTGAAGTGTTAGAAGCTGGGTGTTAAAAATTTACCAACTTCACAATTCTCCTTTAAGCATAAAAATGCTGAACTTTCTCCACTTACGACTCTGCTTCTGTTAAGTGGGGAAAACACCGGGGTTCTTCATTTAGTCAAACTTTTATTGATGATTCTTAACAAGGTGATCATATAAATATTTTATTAATAATGGCTTCTTATGCAAAATCATTACTTAATCAAAAATTCTGTTGCATGTCAGGTATATTTGGGTGATTGTTTTTGTTATTAATAAGAAAAAAAGCCTTATTTAAAAATCTTTTAAATAAATAGTCATTAACTTTAGCTGTTTATAAATATTGTTAATAAGATAAATTAATTAGCAATGTTACTGCAAAACTAATTAACTCTTTCACATTGCATAGATTTGTAACATTTTAATTAATATATTAACACAGGTAATTAATTAATTGTTTTACTCAGTTTTGTAAAGTACAAAAAGGTTAATTTTTTATAAATTAGAAGTGCTTTTAACCTGAATGTTTAGTGACCTTTTTAATAAATACAGTGCCTTTTTAAAAATAATGATGCCCTTTTTTTAATCCTTTGCACGCTGCCTTTTTTCTCACCTACAATGAGCTTTGCATAACCTTTGATGTTTGTGTTTTAAGATTTAAAATTCATATAAAATCACATGCTTTTAACCATGCAGTTAGAAGGAAAGAAAAGCTCTTGAATACAACCATCCCTTTTCAAAATTGAACTAAAAAATTGTAGATACCGACTCCACCAACAGGTTGCAATGCTGCTCCTTGCATTATCACTTTAGTTTACAAATCCTATGATGCAAATTGAATTTTATAAAATTTCTCTTATAAATTATTTTTGATACGAAAATGGCTGAGTTGTGTGTTTTCTTTCCAAATGCAATTAGGGCTGTAATAGGACAAGAAAGGAAAGCGCGGTCAGGGAATCTAAGCATTTATGCTTATTTAAAGTTTTAAGATAACCTTTCTTTTCTTAGTTTCAATGTTTAAATTGATATTGCTGGATAATTATTTTATTTTTTATATAAAAGCATGTATATATTTAGCTTGTCAGAATTTTATATGCGATTTTTATACAAAATTTAAAGTCAATGCCAAACCATCTACAACAGCTAACAATCTTCCTGGAAATTTCATTATAGTGCTACACAACATTAATTCGTCTCAAATAAATCATACTTATGGTTCTGAAACCTTTCATTCAGAAAATTATTTTTAGATAACTTAAAAGTAGTGATTATAATCTGAGAAATAAAAATTTAAAACTCATCTTAAAAATCAAAGCGAAACATTAAAACTAAATTAATTATTAATTAAAGCAAATTCTTTCATAAATATTTCTTATTTACTGCAGCTGCTTTACTAATATTTCTTAATTACTTAAGACTTTTTCAAATTAGGGTTAAGTATGCCACCTTTCCTTTCATGAGCTCGATGGTACTGCTACTAGGTACTTTTCTGTTTAAATAACACCAGTGTTAATGTTCCAAAGTTAATAACTTCATGTTTTTTCTAAGAGTTACATTATTTATAGGTATCCCTGATTGCAATAACATAAAAGAAATAGGAAATGGCAAAAACACTTTAAAACTTTTCAAATGTATAGCTTGTATATCATAAAAAAACGGATTTAACAATTTGGGACTTACCTAATACTGAAAAGGACACGATTGAATTTCTCCAAGAAAAGAGAATATTGTACAATAAAAGATTTTTGTTTTTAAATCTGTTTACACATGTTGTAAATTTTGTGCCTCCCATGTAAAATTCTGCATTTTACCTATTTCACTACTAATATATATATTATAGTATATAAAATATTATAATGTGCTAAGGATGGCAACCTCGTACCTAAATTTTATGTTTACTTTTTTAATTTATCTTAATGTAACAGATGCAAATAATTTAACTTGGCGGAGTTGTCAATGAGTGATGTTATCAAAATTGGAAAGTACACACTAATGTTTACATCTAGTTGCCACTCACTGTGTAGAGATATATTAAATTTTAGTGCTGCATATGTTAGTGTATCATTTACATAGATCGCCTGGTAATATATTAACAAAATATTGTGATTAATGATTGTTCATGTTGTACAAGATTTCAGCTATACAAAGCATGTTTAGTCGCAACCAACTTGGATGACCGGGGACCAGACCACAAATAGTCCATAAAAAACTACATCATTTTTTAAAGAATAGCCCAGAAATAAGTTCTTGAAAAAGATTGTTCGAGAAATTCTACTTTTAAATGATTCTTCATGTAGCTGTAAAATAAGAACATATAATGAGAAAACATGTCAGTAAAGCAAAGAATGATATTGTGTAAATCTGAAAATAATTACATAATAGGGTATTGTCAGAACTAAATAATATTTGTTAGTGAATTTTACATTTTACATAATTCAGAAAATTGTATGCCAATATTAATATCAAAACTGAAACTTGTAAACAGTCTGTTTTTAAAAATTCATTATTTTTACATTAAATAGTGCAGTGCAAAATAAATCCTCATAACAATATTTTTTTGATTGGGAGATTTCTCTTCCAGAGCAGTGAAGAAAGCAATTTCAAGAAGTGTTTAAGTTTCCTAATATTCTGATAAAATATGGGAGCTTCAGTTTGATGATGGATCTGTGTTTGTTAGAAAGAATTAAAGAGACAGCTGAAAGCCTGAGTATGTTCCCTACAAATTCCCGAGCTTGACTAAATATTTATTATTAATGACATCTAAAGAGAAAAACCCTCGTCCACAGAGCCAACCCCTATATCCCTACCACCATATATCACAACCACAACAACAATCAATCCACCCCATCAACACACACAAAATCATCACAAACCCAATCAATAAAACAAAAATAATCACAACT
>JAWZYV010002268.1:0-22832 GCA_038373885.1 Cheiracanthium punctorium | reverse complement strand
TTGAGACCCCTTTCATGTTGTACAAACATTCTAGTTTCTTGAGCACAAATCAAAATTAATGAGTATAAAGGCCTTTTTTCATGACTTACCAAATTAGTGATTTATGACGAATGACCCGTGTGAACCATGTAATATTGTATAATTGTTTTAATTGAAAACATCACATATGATATGCATATTATAAAATAATGAAAACAATTACTAATTAAATTCATGATATATCTATTTAAAACATTGCATTAAAAAAATCCTCTATATATGTTAAAGAAATTTTAAAAGTTATTATCATCAACACAACTTTTTCTTTGTGTTAGGTATAAAAGAATTTTATAGAATTATATTGTTATTTTAAGGCTAAGAGAGAGATAAGTCTCTAAGGATTTTACAAACTATTAATTATTAATAGAAATTCTCATATTTTCGTATTAAATTCTGAAAATTATTACACAAAAAACCTAATAATTTAAATATAATAGACACTTTAAAATTTTAACGAAAGAAAGCAGAATTTCAACATATTCATGGAAGACTGCCATGCCTCTAGTATAAAATAAAAACACCATAAATTTATTCAAAAACATGTTTATTAAATTTTAACAAGAGCTGGATCTCAAAATTGTTATCCGCCAAACATGATCGTCGAGGAGAAAATGCGTCCAATGCAATCGAAAACAATCTTTGTACAGATGCACTGGACGGCACGCCAGTGTTAGTTTTTTTGAAGGCTTCTTTCATATACGTGTACGCCGAAAGCGAAGATAGGGGTTTAATTGGCTCTGACAAGAACCTTGTAAGTTCTTCCTCGTAACTATTTCGAGTGCATGCGAAAGAGAAATTAAAAAAACCAGAAAAGTCATCATCCATGGGCTGATCCTCGATACTGATATCTGAAGTTGTCGGAAACATATTCTGGAGGTATTCCTCCATCCATTTTTTTGGCTTCGGTCTTCCTCTCCTCCTCAATCCAGAATAGTTTGAATCTGGGATGGAAACAAGCTGAGAGAACAGTTTCTCTGTCCCACAGCAAATGACTAAATCTCGTTTCCACCTGACAACTGAAGATTTTGCGCCCCCTCCTATTTTTTAAAAATGCAACTAGGTAGCTTTCATATACCATTTAGCGCCCCTTGGCCGATGCTGCGCCCAGGTACAGTTGACCTTCCTTGCTCCCCCGTAGCCAGGGACGGCCCGACACGGTAAGCAAGGCATCGGAGCGCCATATTCGAACTAAAAAACTAAGGAAAACTTAATCTGGAGCATAACACGGGGCTTCTTTACGTTTGCAGGGAGGCTCCACGTACCCTAGATCAGCTCTTGCACCTAGCTACGCCACACATTTAGCTATAAAAGCTTTCAGGGGTTAAAATGAGGCTTCAATAATATACGGACTGTCAAATATGCATGGTGCTCTGAAACTCATTGACAAAAAGTTAGAGTGGTAAAGGTAAATAAGACGGTTATGAATCACGTAACAATGTAGGGTTTGATAAGTCGTCCTCGAGTACCTGTTAATAATTTATTTTTTCACAGAAAGTTCACTAAATTTCACTTAACATGATTGATTACTACTGTACATTGACTAAAAGATTTATTATTAAACAATTATTAACAGGTAAATGAAACCATTTCCGACATCCACAGTGCTATATTATTCTGAACAGCCTTGGTAGAGATGGCGCCCGGTGCGGTCGCACCGTTCGCTCTACCTTAGGACCGAATCTGAAAACTGTCACTACAAACGAAGAACACTGTAACCGAGGTCAGCAATATTTTTAGCCCCTGAAATAATATCTTGGATGCATATGCTTATACCTTTTGTCCCTTTTCAACAAACTCAAAAAAGATAAGGTTATCAACTCGTAAAAAAAAAAAAAAAAAAAAAAAAAAAAAAAAAAATGTGTACAATTTCTACATATTTACTTTCTTTTTTTCAGTTTCAGGTTCCACGAAAAATGTACTAATCAGTTTTTACACTTCTTTGAGACAAAAAACATTCCGAGTTGTAGAACATAATCACGTGATTAATTAATGTTTGAAAAGCTACAATACTGCAGAACTGTCATTACTCTTGTGGAAGTTGAACACACCACCAGGACACAAGGTTAATAAAGAGTGCCCAAACTCAAAAAAGTGCACTGTAACGTCGAAAAATGACCAAACCTTAATATAAATAAACTTAGTAAAACTAAGCATAAATAAAATTGTTGTTCAATGCATCGATCATAAGGAGGAGGCAAAGAGAAAATTAAAAATGTCGGTGACTCTTCCAGAAGCGGTCTCGATGCTTTCAAGAAAATTCCTGTGAGAAAACCGTAAGTTTTTCTCACGCTTCGTAGTTTTCCGTAGATGGTGAGTGAGAGGATGGGGGGGGGGGATCGCTAATTGCGAGGACTGACTATATATCATGTCAGATTTGAAAGGATATCGCCTAAAAGGAAGTTCACGGAATACTGGACACTGAATGATTGGCAATCATCCTGGCAAGTGGACACTACACTGTATTTATGGGTGCAATAAAAAAAAAGATCAAAGAAAATTAATGATGTTACAAAAGCATACAATTTACAGATATGTAAAATTCCTTTTCGAAAGCAAAAAATACTCATTTTTATGTTGATTTATGTTGCAAACACGCAATAGCAGTCAAAAATATGCAGACCCTGATCAGACATAGAAGGGGCCCCGGGGCAAAAAAAAAGGTTGTTTTGGGCCCCTATACTATTACAGACTTTTTAACTTATTTGTGATTGTTTTCTATTTTCCCAGCATAAAAATAAAACATTTCAAAATAATTCTAAAATTAAATTAAAAATTACCCATGTATTTATACTCATTTAGAACAAGAATGTGCATTTAAAATTGATTTTAATATTTTTTTAATCCATTTGTATTATTAGCGTATGTGTGCGCTGAGTTCCACCTGCCAGAAAATTTTCTTTTCTTCATCATAATATTTAAAAAAATGCTAACTAATGGATATTTTGTGATAAGTACATATGGCCATAAATTTTCAATAACGCCTTTAATTTCTATTTTATTGATCTAGTCTTAGAAACCATTATCATTGTGTTAGAAAGAAGAACAGAAAATAAGTCTCGAAGCCTTTTTATTGTTACACAATTATGATATAGATAAAGGAAATTTAGCTTAATAAAAATTATTATTGCAGCATATATAAATTTAATATGCAATAAATGGAGAGATTTGCAAGGCCTTTATTTTTCAGGGGCTCACGGGCCCACACGCCCGTGTGATAATGAGACTCTCGAGGCAACATCAAAATAACCTCTGTTCAACTTTGGACCTCTCTTACCTTCCTTTTTTTTCCTCTTTATGGCAGATTGGTGATTCTACAAATAATACTGAGAACGATAAAAAGAAAAAAGATGCACAATGTCAGGCTTCCGCTTCAGGCAAAGCAAACCCCCTCACCCCCCCTCGTGTGCGTGTGTCCCCTGGGAGGGGGGGGGCGGGGGAGTGATTGGGTGTCTTTCAAGCATCAGTTTCAGTTATGCTTGGAGTCAGAAGAGAGAGAAATTGCACCACGGGATCAATCGCCGGAAATGATGACACGGCAAAAGTAGCTTCCAAAATTCGCTACAAACTACTGTTTTTTTGTAGCGCGCTACACGCTACACTACTTTTTAAAAAAAGTAGCGCGCTACACTACAAACTACAAAAAAAGTAGCGGCTACTGTAGTTTCGCTACAAGTAGCGCGCTACTCCCCAGCCCTGAAAAGGAGGTGAGTTCTGCAGATGTGCACGACAGAGTGGAGACTGAACCAAGAGAGCCTCAAAGTGTGACTTGTAATGAGTGTTGTGGGATTAAGGCTAGGGATGGACGCGAGACGAAAAATAAGCGTCTCGCGTCTCGCAAAATAGCCTAAAAGCTTGTCTCGTCTCGCAAAAATCCCTATATCATAATGTTAAAAATGTGTGTCTCGTCTCGCAAAAAAGCGGTAAATCTCTGTCTCGTCTCGCAAAAAAGTCGTCTCGCGTCCATCCCTAATTAAGGCCAATGATCTGCACGAGGGAGCTTGGTCTATGGGTGGGGTGTCCTCCATGGGGGTCTTTTTTTAAGGGGTGGTAACCCGTATTCACGCTAAGTTTCGGAGAAAACCACGGAAAACTGCGAACGGTTAGGTAGACGGACGCGCTATGGGACCCGAACCCGGGACCTTCACACTTCGCCCGTGTACCATTTCCAGTGACATAACCACTGTGCCATGGTGTGGCCATTTTACTTGTCATTGGAGCACATGCCTAAAATTCACGCTGGCCAGTTATTAACCCATTTATGCCTAGTGTCCCTTTTTTGGGACGGCATTTTCATTATTAGTCGAAAACGTTATTTATTTTTCCTAGCCTTTATTCATGAGTATTAATCCTCAACTCTACAAAATATTTTAACATGACCAAGTAGGATGTTGATATTTCGATTTTTATGCATAATGATTTTAAAAGAAATCATCCCTTGTTCAAGAAGTTGACATCAGAAATTTATCTATTATTTCAGTTATCAGTAAAAATCGAAGAAAGTCGCAAAAATATCCAGGCACAAATGGGTTAAGGATGTTTGAATTAAGATTATCACCCCCTCTCTAACAGTCGTTCAATATTAAAGCGAATGTCAATATTCTTCTTGCAAGCTGGGATCTCCGTCCACCAGCGGAAGCCATTAAAAATAGGAATTTCGAAACTGAAACGTAAAAATACTGGCATTAACATATTTTTAGGAATTTATTGTTGGGTTGTGGCAACGCTACGCGAGGGCTGTCAGAGTACGTGGGGGAATTCCTTAAGCAAAAGGGCGTCTTTTAAAAGGATACTAACTCGTATTCCCGTCCTATTTTGAAAAAGCCGCCCCAAAACTCCAGACCGTTAGTTCGAAAGCCGCGAGGTAGACCCAAACCTTGAACCTTCAAGCTTCAGCCATAACTTTCACTGTCTTATGCACTCGGCCATGGTTCGGCTGTACTATTCATATAACTAAGTAGTAGTATTAATAGATTTGTTACTATAAACATGGACTAATTGTTGTTATTGTTTGTGTTGTTACGATAAACCTACCCGTGGGCTATCTGCCTGGAATGAGAGGTGCCTGCCTTGTTTGGAGGTCTCTCGTTAAAGGGGGTTCTAACGCGTACTCACGTTACATCTGGAGAAAACCGACAAAAACTCCACACTTTTAGATCGACAGCCGCGCGACAGGACAAACACGAGGATTTTATACTTCAGACGTCTACCATTTTCAGCAGAATGGGTTAGTTGCATCGGGCGAAGGCAGAGTAGAAAAGAACGAGTTGCACCGCTGATGAATTGAATCTACGGGCGAGTTGCAACCGCGAAATGAAGGGGTGGGGACTATCCTAGGGGAACCGTGCGATCTCGCAAGGGCCAGCGATAGAAGTTTTCATATTTTCTATGGGCCCCCTACAGCGATGTCCAGACCCAGTGATGTTTTTTGGTCTCGCAAAGGGCCAGCGGTAGCATATTTTCGAGGGGAGAACAAGATAAGGATTCCGTAGCAACTCGCCCCTCGATTCGATTGATAGCTGACGGCGCGGGTGCAACTGATCCTCGTCCTTTCGAGCGTCTTAGCCACTCGGCCATGGCGGGGTAATCATGGATTCAAGCAAACTATGCCGTTACCAGATTATTCAGTTTCAGATCGTCGTAAACTATTAAAAAGAATGTGAATTCTAGTAAGTTGAAATAAATGAGATGATTAAAATTATGCCAGATTCATGAGTGCTCGGGTATGATATTCTTAAAATTTAATCTCGGCATCTATCTTATCAATGGAAAGTAATCCTTAATCTCTATTTTTTCTTATTTTTAAAATTGTTATAACTCAGATCGATGAGGTATTTTTAAGGAAGTAATTTATTTGTTTTAGCACTACAGTGCTATCAAAATGAAGCAAAACACTCAAAATACTGGTGTTAAACAATAAAGTAAATAAAAAACTTTGTAAAAAACACACATAAGATGTTATAGGTAAGAGGATACGCACGTTGGGATGCGACGAAGGGCTTGGACTGAAGAAGGCCAAAACAATTTTTGGCTGAAACGTGCGTATCCTCTTACCTATAACATCTTATGTGTGTTTTTTACAAAGTTTTTTATTTAAGTTTTTTAGCGTTCACATTATTTGTTTACACAATTTGTCACATTGAAGCACTTTTCAAATTCGTTTGCAGATAACATGTCGGGGAGAAGGGGCGATAATAAAATGTAGAAAGTCTCACAAGGTTTGCAAATTTTGATAATGATCGCCAAGTCAGGTGCCAAAAATAAGTTTTCAAAACCGGACAAAGCTTGGCAATATCTTCCAAATTTGGCATGGTTATGTCACTGGAAAAACGGTAGACGGCCGAAGTGTGAAGGCCTGGGGTTTTGATAGGTTTCCTCCAGATGTAACGTGAATATGTGTTTGAAACCTTTTAGAAAGTCCACCGACCAAGGCACCACCATCTTTGGCAGATCGCCCTAGCGTAGCGTTGCCATAATCACACACATACAAGCTGACAAATTTGGCTGTAAGCGGGCAGATGCGACAGTTTATTACAAATCAAAAGTATCTTAAGAATATGCCTGATGAAGATAGTAAAATAGTTTTAGTGGGCGATTTTAGACCCTATTTCAATCCTGAAAAAGTGTTTTATGGAACTAAAATTTGCCGCCCCGGACAGGGGTCCGGTTTGTCCGGTCCTAGGAAGACGTAATATATTGAAGATGTCCATAGACAATAATGTATTGAAATTCTTATGGGCAGTCCTGTCAATAAACTGTCCAGTAGATTGGAACCAAAAATCGAGATACACGTATATATAGATTAATTAACATTCTATTTAAATAATAGTATATGCTTCATGAAATTTCATCATAAATAAATAAAATTCCACTAATGAAGGCTTATAATCGGAAAAAGATGTTGTTTTTTGCTGTCGTCAATAGATAGCGCCATCAACGATCGGTTCGATTTGAAAGTACACTGAACGGAAATCTTCTTCTATTGATTCGTTCATGTATTCATTCAATTGATCATCCTTGACAAGTAAGGTGCTTTAATATTTTTATATAAAATAACTAAAATTATTGAAATATAACTTCTTCGAAAAGGAAATGAGGATTTTTCTTTTTGAAAAGGGAAAATGCTGATTATTTCAGCAGTTAGAAGTTTTCTTAAGGAAAATTAAATTTTCTGAATGTTCGTCTTTTTTTTTTCTTTTTTGGCAACAATTTTCATGTTTTGTTTATGAGTGTTTCTAGTTCGAACAGTTTGAAAGCACAAGACTGTAGTTAATTTTGATTATTTAATCTGAATTTAATATATTTTTTGTGAGTAAATGTTTTTCGCTGTGTATATAATTTTGGTCTTCATTTGTAATCATAATTACTTAGGTTCAAGACATTTTAAATGATAAATTTAGGTGTGAAGTAAATTACCATTCGTAGAACTGTAAGGGAACAAGTCATGACTGTTCATTATTAGCTTGGGCACGTTTTGGAAGCACTTGGTAAGCTTCTGTCTAATTCCTACTTTGTTTTCTTTGTAAAGTGACTACCAACCTTCTTGGCCTTTCTCAAGTTTAAATACAGGACAGTCACATATGCCGGGTGTTGGGGTGTTAAAATTGATGAAAACAACACTGTTTAAACTTCGAATAAACTTTTATTCAAATCTTTACTCCGTAGATTGTACCATTTTTAATCACACAGAGGTGCCTAGATTTAAATTTTCGTTGTTTTTTGCGGTACTTGCATATTATCCCGGCGGTCATTCCCACCAAATTATTTTTTTCGGAAAATGTGCCGGCAAACTGTTGCCAATCATATTCGGAACCATCAATAATTTCATGTGTCCGGCATTTATCTTGGCGGACCGCCAAGGTTTTTCTGATTTTATCAGGGTCTTTTTTAAGGGAAGGAATGGGGTTTCATACACATTCTACATAAAATGTGGGTTCTATGTAGAATGTTATTTAAAAAAATCTGATGTGCCCAACACATGACTTCCTTGCACGTCCATTAGATCAAAAATATTTTCGACGAACTTCCTCTAAATTTATTTGTTTGAAAGAGATAAAATATCAATAATAGTAAGGTTTAGCGATTTCTAGCCAAATATTTCGATATCGCCAAGCTGAGTTCAATTTGAAAGATTTCCTTCTGACACTTTATTTGGCGATATTTCACCAAAAGCCGACAAACTTGAGATAGTCAGCGAGATTTTGGGGATAGCCAAAGTAGTCATTGACCACAGACTTTCAATGAATTGAATGCATCTATACACCTCAATGTATTCAAAGTCATTTGGCTCACCATGTAAATAAATTCTCAGTCGATTGCTGTCAAAAAAGATATTGAAAACAGTTAGATATTACAATAGTTCTAAATACAAAGTTAAAAAATCTACGGGTTAAAGTTTTAGAGTTATACAAAATAGGAAATAATTTTTGGCGCCAAATTTGGCGATATTTTGGCGAAACTCGTCAATGTCGACGACATTTGGCGAGATTTTAAGCATAAACCAAACAATGACAGATTATCGCCAAATTTGGCGATATTTCACCAAAACTCGCCAAGAACGATGACAAATGGCGATACTTTGGGCATGGACCAAATGACTGACTATCGCCAAATTTGGCGATATTTCGCCAAAACTCGCCAAGGTCGAGGACAGACGGCGAGATTTTGGGCATGTACCAAACAATGACTGTCTACAGTTGTATTATAATGAAGATGTACATAGACATTAAGGTACTGAAATTCTTTTCGGTGGTCCAGTAAATAAACTGTCCAGTAGATTGGAACCAAAAATCGAGATGCACAACTAGATGTTACAACATTCTTATATATGAAATTTCATAATAGTTTTTGAGATTTGAGAGTTAAATATGCACACACGTACACCAAAAGTCGCCAAGCTTGGCGACTTTTGGCATAGTTCTTGAGGGAGGCACGTGACCGTGGTCGGACCATTACCTAACTTATGTGGTAGGACGGTATTGTGCTTGAAATGGATGAATGCCCCTAAAATTGCTATTGACCGACCGTAATGTATTGGAAATCTTTTGAGTGTTCCTGTAGCAGAACTATAAATGATAAAGACACTTTTTTTAATGGAGAAATTCATTTTCTAACTCTTTACAGCATGTATCACTTCTGAGTCGTTTGAAATAGCCCAATACCTCTAAAAACGCTTTGATGAATTTCAGCCCATAGAGCGTAATGTATTTCGAATCTTTTGGGCGGTCCTGTAGATAAACTATTCAGTCGAATGGAACCGAAAGGGCAGGTGCACAACTAGATGTTACAACAATCCTAAATATAAAGTTTCAACATTCAACGCCTAACAGTTTTTGAGATATGCGAGTTTAATGAATTTCGGCCCATTGAGTGTAATGTATTTCGAATGTTTTGAGCAGTCCTGTAGATAAACTATCCAGTCGAATGGAACCAAAAGGGGAGGCGCACAACTAGATGTTACAACTATCCAAAATATGAAGTTTCGACATTCTACGCCTAATAGCTTTTGAGTTAGGCGAGTTTAATGAATTTCGGCCCATAGAGCGTAATGTATTTCGAATGTTTTGGGCGGTCCTGTACATAAACTATCCATTCGATTGCCACCAAAAGGGGAGGTGCACAACTAGATCATAGAACAATCCTAAATATCAAATCTCAACATTCTACGACCAATAGTTTTTGAGATATGCGAGTTACATACATACGTACGTACGTACAGACGGCATGGAAAAACTGGCCACAGTAGACTCGCCACTGGTCAAAATGAGTTGCAGACGCGTTAATATGATCGTGCATGCTAGCCTACGATGAGATGCATCGAAAAAATTTTTTAAATTAAATTTAGAGGTAGTCAAAATCGGTTTTTATGTCGAAATTTGGCCCCCAAAATTTTTCGGGATCACATTACTTCCTTATACTACGTACAAGGAAGTAAAAATTCTCCGATTTTTTAATAGTTAATTTATATTGCTCTTTTTATACTTCTTTCTCGCTTTATGCAGTTGGTCACATTCTTTGATTCTTTTTTAAGTTTTTTTTCTTGTAATTGAAATTTTGGAGATGATTGAAGGATACATAACATGACCAGGGGCGTAGCCAAGGGGGGTCATAACCCCCCCCCCTCCCATGAGAAATTTTTCGCCATACAAAATGCATATTCTTCACTATATTATCACACACACGTATACATATATATGAGTTGTAGTAGTCGTAACCCCCCCCCCCCCCCATCAAAAATTTCTGGCTACGCCCCTGAACGTGACCATTTATTTTTTTCTTCCAAACGGGACACATCTACTACTTTTTGGGCAGTAGTGTATTTATTTTCTTCCTCAAAACGGGACATCTAGTGTTTTTAAAGTAATAGTGTAGGGAGACTGAATTTAGAGGTCTGGGTAACTTTTAGTTGCTAAGAAAGCACGCAAAAAAGCTCGTGTTAATGTTGATATCAAAATAAAATTAAAAATGCTAAAGTACACATATACTATAAAAATTAGTGCAAGACGTACGTTTTGGGTGTTACACAGGGTAGGCCCTTCTTCGACTTCAAAAAAACCATCCGACACATGGCAGGAAGGTAGGAAAGTGAGAAATGTTAACAAAAAGGACACACGGAAAAAAGGAAGTTGTCATTCACAAGGAAAAAAATTCTTTGAAAACCAGTGTGAAAAGGGAAAATAAATCGGAGATCGGGAGAGGGGGAGGAATCAGCGAAAAAGGAACATGACTTTAAAATAAGAAATAAAAGTTAAATAAATTGAAATAGTTGACAAAAAAAGAACCAAAAAAAAATACATCCCCCCTGGCGTTTTCTTTGCATCTTGAGAGGGGAGGGAGGGAGGTATTTTTTTTTTTTTTTTTTACAGACACTGCCATTGGATGATTTTAGATTTTTAGCGGCTTTTATTGAAATCATTACCATGGGTTGCTCTCTTTCTAAAAACGGGACATTAAGGTGTCCCGAAGCTGTGCTTGGGGACAACGGGACATATGGTCACCTTAAGGATATTCACATGTAAAGGAGAATACATTTTTTAGAAGAATCTCTTATATTTGAACTTCTTATGAATGCCTACATACTGATTTTATAGATTAAATTCTGGGTTTAATTTGCATAGGAAGCTCACTGTAAGCTCATCTCCAGTACTTCCTTTTTCAGAGTGAATTTTTACATGCTAGGTAAAACCCAGTGGAGCTCTTGAATAATGCACTCTGGAGCCCACTAGTACATTACTTGCAATTCTCCCCCTTTTCACACACAAACAGATTTTAAAGGCCAGAGACCCATCAGGACTCGTTTCGCCTCAAACTGATTTGAGAGTCTTGAGACCAAAATATTTGGGGTCTTCTACTGTGCATTGTTTAGATTTCTTCATGCTCATTTCAGGCTATTTCATTTCATTTTACTGCTGTGTGAAATAATGAAAATATGACCAATACTATTACAAGAGAAAATCTTTGAATGATCATTATTTTAATAGAATGTTCTACTACAGTATTGCAGGGGTTTACCGTACGTCACTGAATATGGACACGAGCTCTAGAGAATATTAGGGCAACAGCACTTCTTTTACTAGAAATTAAGGCCTGATAAATTATACTGATTGCTCATGTAAAATGAATTACTATGAACTATAGTAAAGGGACAGTTTTTGCATTTATTAATGTAAACATTTTTCATTTTAAATTATATGGGCTTGAGTTTTCACTTAAAAAATATTGGAACCTTCAATATACCCCCTACCTCGATTTTTGGTGATTTTTTTTTTTTTTTTTTTTTTTTTTTTTGGTGCCAAAGGCAGTTTTTGACGCCACCAAAAAAAAAAAAAAAAAAGAGAAGTGGCTAAAAATGCCATTTTCGCCGGCACGAAAAATAAGGAAATGGTCGTGAAACCATATTTCCGAAACCGGAAAAACTATAAGAATTAAAAGAAATCTACAAAAAAAAGGATGTAAAGAACAATAAAATCAAGAAAATTTAAGATTTGATGAACATAAAATTCACATTTTCGAACAAGAATTTAGGGCCACAAAAATGCGTTTCCAAAAGCGCAAAAACTATTAGAAATAGAAAAATTCTAGAAATGATTTAGAGTTAGGAATCTAAACACGAATAAATTCAAGGAAATTTAAGAATTGATGGACACAAAAATCGTGTTACGAGAAATGCACTTTCTCATTACCATAGTGTTACATCAGCAAAACAAAACTTAGAAGACATTCTTTGGCAGAGGCATGGTCCAACCCGTTCCAACCACATTTTACCTCGACTTTCTCTGTGTAGTGCATGAGTTGGGCACATGTGTGTGCATGAGTTGGGCTTCTGATGCATCGTAGAAAAAAATATATATCGTAGTAGAGAGAGTTATTGTGATGTAAGGGATAATTATTACCATCGTTGTAGAGAGAATTATCGTTTTAAAGGATAGCGTAATACAGAGAACTGTTTTACATTAATCTAAAGGGAATTCAGACAGGACTATGAAAAAATATCGTAATAGAGAGAATTATCGTTATAGAGGATATTGTTGTAGCGAGATTCTACTGGGTCATTCTCAGAAAAAGCAGGAATTTCTGTCATATGATATTTATAATGAAAGTTACAGCTTTTAAACTAATATAAATGAGTTTTAAACCTTAATAAAAGAGGTAGAATGCATAGAAACTGCAAATTAAGTAAAATCTATTAAATTTTTTAATCAAAATTTGTCCACAGATGGTGATTAGTCACGTCTGTGGACTGTCACTTCTTACTGTTTCCCTAATTTCTAGGCTTATAGTTGCTAAAGAAAAACATTAAATAATCTCAATAAATATAATTTTGAATTGTGAATGTATTTGAAATACTAGCTTCAAAACAAAAAATTGCATTATAAATTTTAAAGTACTCTTAATTTCAAAATAAATGCTTGTATACGGGGTAATAGGTCACATCTGTGGACAGAAACAAAAGTATCAATAAATTCCTCCAGATGGCAGTATTGTATTGTTACACTGCATAAATCTGTTCTCAAAGAACCATTTTGTTTGCAGATGCTAGAACAAGTGTATTACTTTGTGTTTAACTGTATTTACTTTTAAGTTTTTAGCAGTTTTTTGTTACGTGTAGAGATCAACACATCACATCTGTGGAGCTAACAGAACTCATATAATTAGGTAAGTTTATTAAACAAACCAATATACATATAATTTTAGGTATTAAAAATTTGTTTACTGATTCTAAGAACATAATCTTGAATGCATCTGTGTCTTAAATGTAGAAAAGTATGGTTTCATCACGTCTGTGGACATCACATCTGTGGACAAACTATGTCCACAGATGTGACACTGTGTCTACAGATGAGATTCGGACAGGACTTGAAGTAACCAATGTGCCTTATATTTAAGTTTAATTGGTTTGGGTGATCAAGAACATTACTAAATACACAATATTTTAATATGTGAAATAACCATAATTTTACCAAAATTTAATGTATTTTGAGATTTTAGCACAGTGGTAAATTTATTTTCATGTATTATTTTTTCTTATGATGTTTGATTTTTTTTTTTTCTTTCTTCAGATTTAAAATGGAAAAACAAGAGGTTAGAAATATTAAAAAAAAAACTAAAAAGAAAAGTGAGAAAGAAATAGAAAGAAGAAGAGAAATGAAAAAGCTAAGCATGAGACGTGCCAGAGCGAGATTAAAGAATGAAAATCCAGAAAAGTATGAGGAAATAAAAAAGAAAGATAAGGAATATCAGAAAGCATCAAGAAAAAAAATTACTGAAATGAATGAACGAGAAAAGAGACATATTAGGAAAAAAATGGCGTAAACAAGCTAAGATTCATAGGAAAAAGAAAAAAGACATAAAACAAAATCTTATTGGAACTCCACCTGAAAGCCCTGAACATGAAACCCTCAAAAGCAGATCATCTTGTTCCAGGGCTAAAAGTGGCATTAAAAAAAGAATGAAGAATAGAAAACTAATGAAGGAAGAATTGGATAAACTTAGAGAAGAGAATAAAATGTTGAAAAGAAATGTCAATAAGTACAAACAAAGATATTTCAGAATAAAATTAGCAAAAGAAGATACACCAAAAAAAGAAGTAAAGAAAATGCTTAGTGGCCAACAGGTGCCTGATGTTATTCGTAAAAACCTTCAGTTTGGAGCTGTATTAAGTAAACAGATTAAGGAGAACTTCAAAAAATGTGTTTTAAGTAAAAAGAGAAGTTTAATAAGTATGATAAGTGGTAAAATCATTAAAAAATACAGGTATTACCGACGAATTTCGCTTTTAACATCAAAAAATCTGTTGAAAACAAAAATTGGCCTTCAAAAAACAAAAAAATTTCAAAAAGAAAGAATGAAAAATGCTATTGTGATGTTTCTTGAACAAGATGATAATAGTAGGCTCTGCCCTGGAAAAAAAGACACAGTTACAATGAAAAAACAGAAAATGCAAAAAAGGTTGCTATCTGATTCTATAAAAAAACTTGCACCAAAAATTTATAATCAAATTTCCAGAGTTTAAACATATTAGCTACTCACAGTTTTGCCGTGAAAGGCCATTTTGGATTGTCTCACCTGATTGTGAAAAACGAAATACTTGCAACTGCAATTTATGTGATAACTTTAAATTGATTTTGAAAAAATTGAAATTGATAGGAATAATTAATATAGGATCACCTAATGAGTTACTTCAAACTATAACTTGTGATAAACAACTTTATGTAAAATGTCTACAGAAAACCTGTTTAAAATGTGCAAGTAATGTGATTGAAATGAATAAATTTACAGATAAAGATATAGTAAAGTATGAGCAATAGTAGTAGGTAATCAAGAGTTCTGCCCAGCCGGATCCCATGTTAATTCACCGGATCCGTTCGGATGTTGTCCCTAGGCTGAGCGGGGAAGGGGGGCGTGGTCGGACCGGATGTGGGGAGCGGATGTTCAAAGGGTTGATAAGAATTTTTTTTTCCTTTTTTTTCAAATAAGGGGACTTGTAATTTTTTTCAGATTGTGACATATTTTTCAAATAAGGGTACTTGGAAAAATTTTCAGATTTTCACATATTTTACAAATAAGGGG
Source organism: Cheiracanthium punctorium (assembly GCA_038373885.1). NCBI lineage: Eukaryota > Metazoa > Arthropoda > Arachnida > Araneae > Cheiracanthiidae > Cheiracanthium > Cheiracanthium punctorium. The sequence goes on along the minus strand of JAWZYV010002268.1, from coordinate 7,727 downwards.
ACTTGAATTTTTTCAGACTTTAAGATATTTCTCAAATAAGAGGACAATTTTTTGATTTTTTTATTTATTTAGTTTTCTTTACCATTTAGTAATAGAACCAAAGTAAATTGAATAAATGTTGCTTAATACATACTTCTAATGTTTAGCTAATTTTTGTATACCGTTTAAGATTATAGCATATATTTAATAACTAACAGTTTACTAGAATATTAAAGTAGGGTTTAGGATACCCATACATTTTCTACAAATTTCTTCTACTGTTAGGGAAGTGAGAAAATTATACCATAGAACGATTTTAGTACCTATAGTTTTTACAAATAATGATTTAGATAGTGTATGAACTTTTTTATCTAAACCTTTTTTTTTTCTTAAGAGATTTTTACCCAAGTTTTAATTTTAAGTTAATAATTTATTTTACAACAAATATTTTTTTAATCAAGAGTTAATTTATTTTTTAACCAAGTTTTAATTTTAAGTTAAATAATTTTACAACAAATACATTTCTAAATTTATTTTTTTTTTTAACCAAGTTTTAATTTTAAGTAAATAATTAATTTTAGAACAAATATTTTTTAATCAAATGTTTTTAATTTATCAAGAAAAAAAAATTTAATCAAGTGTTTTTAATTTTTTGTATACCGTATTTTTGTTAAGTAGTCGTTTAACATTAAAGTAGGATACCCATATATTTTCTACAAATTTCTTCTACTGTTAGGCAAGTGAGAAAATTATACCATAGAAAGATTTTAGTACCTACAGATTTTACAAATAATGATATAATCTTCTATTGCGAGAAAACCACTTTAACCATATATCCCCCAAAACTCAAGTTTTTGTATACGAAATGCATGAATACGCGTTAGATCCCCTTAGAAAGTCCTCCTGCCAAGGCACCCCTCATCCTAGGCAGATACCCCCGCGTGCAGGTTTGCCTTAAAGCACAAACAAACAAAGTATCTAAACATTTTTTCTTACCAACACAGTTTTGATAAATTTTAGGCAGCGATTATACTAGTTTATATTTTCTATAGATCAATTAGAGAAAAAATTACAGTTTTAGTAATCCTACAAAATATTCTTACTGTATATCACAAGTAGAGTAACTTGATTTATAGAATTTCAATACGATACGAGTTAGATTGTTTATGTGCAAAACTAATTTCAGTTTGACTATGAAAGCATAATTTTATACATGCATTAATATTTTTAGAGGTATGCACTTAGCATATTTTATAGAAAGGTGAGCATAACTAGCACAAACTTTTAGACTAGATAGTACTATTGTTAGAAAGTTGAACTATTGGAAATAAAAATTGAAGATCCGTTTTAGCACAGTTTTATACCGCACGGATATAAAATATCTTTCATCTACTTAGATAGTTTAAATCACAAATCATTACTTAAACTAAAAAATACAAGGTTTTTACTTACGTGAAGGGACATCGTGCTAAATCTTCTAGTCTCTGGACAAAGTACCAACATCTATACGGCTAGCAAGACCGGAAAATCGAATAATGATTTAAAATACATTATCCCTAATTCCCGGTCCAACTAGCACATTTTCATTCATTCTTAATACCATCATATGCTGAAATAGGTATATTATTTTGACACTAAAAACAAAACACATTTGAAGATATTAAACGCTTTAAAAGTAATTTTTTTTTTTCTTATAACAATTTACCAGATTCACAATACTATTTTATGTAGGATAAAATTAGTTAGCAAGCGAAAATTTAATCTTAGTAAGAATTTACTGAAATACAAATACCATGCATGCCTTATTTTCTATTAGGAGAAAGCCCTCAAACCCCAGTTTTTGTATACAAACTGCATAAAGTACTTCTACCGATAATGCTATTAATATTAATTACACTGGATTACCAACTTAAAATTTCGCAAAACACCAAAATACAGAAAAACATACATTAACAAAAAAATCACACTTAAAAGTACAACACATCAAAAGTGCAACTATAAGAACCACATAATTATTTTCAATTAGAATTACGGTATCAACTTATATGTAACTAAAATAATAGAAAGTATTACACTTACCCTGTACTTGTACACGCGAGAGGTGAAAATAACAAAAAACTCACATAATTCACAAAACAATGATTGAAGTAAAATCCACGTGCATATCTCTAGTACAGCTGATAAGAAATTGAGAGAGATAAGAAAATGCCTTGAGACCCTACAGAGCCGGTACAATAAGAGTTGGCCAGTTTACCGATAAGATAAAACCAGGGAGGGTGCTAGGGGAATACCGAATTGTGGGGACACGTGTTTCATTCTGCGTTCAAAAATGGGGACTTATGGATTAAGATCATGTTAGATTAAAGCCATTTCAATAAAAATCTATCCTTTTTGTAAACATGGGCATTATATCCTAAATTAAAATATCAAAGTTAAGCTACAACGATTAATATATTTTACGTAGTTTAGGAAAATAATGAATCATTAAATTAATTTCTGTGAAACAATTAGCAAAGATCATTATACTAAAGCAAATTATTTTTGTTAAGTTTTGATAAATAACAGTAATAAATTATAGGCATTGCAGATGAATGAGTATTCACGTATAAAATAGGTATTAAAATTATTGTTTAAAACAATTTTTAGAATAATAAACTAAAATTTTTATTTAATAAAGTCATAAACTAAAATTATTAATGAAAACTTGTTAATAAATTAAACATATCAAAATTTTTACACTCAGTTTTTTTATATACTTAAATTTTACATAGACATCCTTTTAATAAATGCATAAACTAAACTTATTGTTTAAAACAATTTTTTACAATAATAAACTAAAATTTTTATTTAATAAATTCATAAACTAAAACAATTTTTACAATAATAAACTAAAATTTTTTTAATAAAGTCATAAACTGAAATTATTAATGAAAACCTGTTAATAAACTAAACTGATTACTCTAAAAGATAGCTAATCACAACATATATCAGAAAAAATATAAGCAATTATAATACCTGAAAAACACCGGACAACACTCTTGTTGCATGCGGACAAAACATCGGTCAGCTCGGCTAAAGAATTCTTAGGTATCCGTTGCAGGAGAACTTACCTACGCCCAACCTACAAACTCTAGAAATTTAACGGCAACTGGTTTTCTCTTATCAGGTATCACAGATCAGATAAGAGATAAGGAAGTGACATGCGCAGAAGACACCTGATAGTGACGTGTGCAAATCTGTGTTGATTGAATATCCGCTAGGTTCGTTGGCAGGATGTACATTGAGTGGCAACTCTCTGTAACAGGCTAAGACAAGTTAGATGATGCAATATCTACAGGGTTGAGAAAGTTTTAAGGTAGAGGGCGCTTGGGTAATCACGTGATTTTTTTTAAAGAACCAGTAAAGACATTTTAGTTAGATAAAGTGGCCAGGTGTGTGTTGCGAGACTCCCTTTGCACTGTGTGCGCCTATACTTAAGACGTGTGTTTTAATTGATTTTTCGCCGAGTTTCAAAAATGTCTTTGCTTGAATCGATCGAAAATAACTTTAACATTGAATACACTCCCGAGTTTTATACTCAAAGTGATGCCGATGTGTTGCTGCAAGAAATAATACAATTGCCTTTAGATGTAAAGCCTCTGCAAAGTATTGAAAAGAAAATTTCCCCCGAGTTTTATACTGAAAGTGATGTTGACGTGCTACAGCAAGAATTGTTTCAATTACCCCTGCAAAGTAGTGAAAAGAAAATTTCCTCGACCCGTAAAGTAATTACTTTTGCTGATGAAGGAATCAATTACAGTTTACCTGGAGCAACAGTCTATGTTTACTCTTGGATACCCATTTTGCAAAAAATACGTGAAGATCTACAGAAAGTGACAAATTATGAATTTAATATGGTACAAGTGAACTTTGGCTCTGAAGAACAACCTAAAATTGAAGACGGTAACTACGAAGATTTTAATCTAGACCTATCATCGGGTGTATGCATTCTAAGTTTTGGATCTAAACGAACTTTGGATTTTAAACCAGTGAACTGTAAAACCACCACCCTTAAACTAGAACATGGTTCAATGTGTAAGATATATCCCCCAACCAACAAACTTTTAACACATGGTATTCCTTCTGAACCTTATGTGACAGACCCGCACATTAACCTTACATTTGCCAAAATGTACATTTATGAGCCTTCCCCGAAAAGGGCAAAGTTGGACTATTGGACGGACGATCTTTACCATAGCTTATATGCTTCTGTAAATAGTACATGGCACTTGGAAAGACTTATCTACGTTTCACTTCACGATGAAAGAACTGACTTGAAGATTTATATTAGACAATTTATACAGAATGCCCAATTAGACTATATACCAACCGGTCAGGGAGTCGTGATGAACCCTTCCACATGGATCGAATTTATTGTAAAACTATTAGATTTTAATATAGGTCATAGCAATAGCTCTTTTATTTGTAATAATCAATTATCTGTATTTAATGATGATGGAAAATGCATCTTACAACAAATTTACAAAACCGGAGATTCATTCACGTTAAATCCAATTTCCTTAACACTTTTAAATGATCAAGTAAAAAAACTTTGCGAAATGAGAAATGAAATATTGGATTGCATTTTAAAAACGCTATATACGACGACCCTACCCCATTTAATTTTAAAATTAAAGCCGCAAAAATGTAACCGCGAACCTCATTGTACTTATGATGAGGCTAAACAACAATTAATGGATATAGTACATCTAAATCATTATTTGTAAAAACTATAGGTACTAAAATCGTTCTATGGTATAATTTTCTCACTTCCCTAACAGTAGAAGAAATTTGTAGAAAATGTATGGGTATCCTAAACCCTACTTTAATATTCTAGTAAACTGTTAGTTATTAAATATATGCTATAATCTTAAACGGTATACAAAAATTAGCTAAACATTAGAAGTATGTATTAAGCAACATTTATTCAATTTACTTTGGTTCTATTACTAAATGGTAAAGAAAACTAAATAAATAAAAAAATCAAAAAATTGTCCTCTTATTTGAGAAATATCTTAAAGTCTGAAAAAATTACAAGTCCCCTTATTTGTAAAATATGTGAAAATCTGAAAATTTTTCCAAGTACCCTTATTTGAAAAATATGTCACAATCTGAAAAAAATTACAAGTCCCCTTATTTGAAAAAAAGGAAAAAAAAATTCTTATCAACCCTTTGAACATCCGCTCCCCACATCCGGTCCGACCACGCCCCCCTTCCCCGCTCAGCCTAGGGACAACATCCGAACGGATCCGGTGAATTAACATGGGATCCGGCTGGGCAGAACTCTTGATTACCTACTACTAGCAATGGGTAAACAAAAAAGTAGAGCATCAGACTGCAAACGGGGTTAAATTGATACAAATAACTAACAAAGAAGAAATTACTTGCTCTAAAGGTGAACTAGTTTTGAAATTTACAAAGCAACTTGCACAGTATAGACAACATGTTGCTAACATCAAACACCAGTATTATGTTACAGGCAATATTAAAAAATCTTTGGTTGAAGGTGAAGTTTTTATCCACATTGACTTCTCAGAGAATTACCAGTGCAAATATGCAGAAGAAATTCAGTCTGTCCACTTTGGCGGTTCGAGAAAGCAAGTAACACTGCATACTGTAGTTGTGTATTACAGGAATAAGTCAGAAAACTTTGTAGAACACAAATCAATCTGCACTATGTCAGAACTCAAACGACATGATGCTGTGGCTATCTGTGCACATTTGATGCCAATATTTGCTAAAATAAAAACCATTGTTCCTGATCTCAGAAAGGTCCATTTTTTAAGTGATGGCCCTAGCACACAATACAAAAACAAAAACATGTTTTATCTGGCTGCTACTATAATAGTGAAGGAACTAGCAGTTGATAGTCTTCACTGGCACTATTCCGAAAAAGGACATGGGAAAGGAGCACCTGATGGAATAGGTGGGTGTATCAAAAGATTAGCAGATACTATTGTCAGCCAAGGAAGAGATATTCCAAATCTAGATGCTCTTGTGTCAGCACTCAAAGAAACTAGTACTGTTGACATTTATAAAATAAATGCAGAAGACTGATAATATAGAAAAACAATTACCCAAGGACTTGGAAACGTTCAAAGGAACTCATAAAGTGCATGAAATCATATGGAGCAATAAAAATAGAACAGTTATTCAAGCAAGATGCCTCTCTTGCCTGATGTGTAAAGATGGAAAAACTTGTGTTCACTATGGAATTGGAAAGATAAAGATACATTCTCCTGAATATATAGCAAGTTTAAAACCACTTCATGAAGTTTATTCTGATGAAGAATTAAGTGATGATGAAAAATCAGAGATGGTAGCACATACTAGCAGATACTCTGAAGAAGAGACCAATTTAAATTTGATTGAACAGTTGACTAAAAATATTTCTTCATTGAAAGATGCCAAAAAAGTGCTCAAGAAAATACATGAAACGATAGAAGAACAAAATTACTATGCTGTGTATTTTGATAAATATCCTTTTTACATTGGGAAGGTAACTAAAATTCAAGGCAGTGAAGTTTATATAAAATTTCTGGAAAGAGGTGCTGGAAATTTTCGTTGGCCTAAACGTGATAGACTTGAAATCATAAAAATTCAATATATTTTTTATGGACCGATAAATTTATGTGGTTTTGATCCATTTACAGTTGATGATGTAGCAATAAATATCGCTTACAAATGTTTTAAAAAATTCTTTGGATAGCTATTTGAATTTTGAATGTAACAGTAAGTTATTCATATATTAAAATGCAGTTTGTATTTTGTACCCAAAAGGTAGTGTATGTGTTTTTCAATTATTTTTTGCTGAATGTTTTAAAATTTCAGTGATAACTTTCTACTAATTCCAAAGCCAATGGGTAATTATGCAAATTGATACTTACATTTATGCTAATTTCTTACCTTTTCCTTCACATACAGCCCGTAAAACCCTTTGTGTCATGTCTGTGGACACCTTTTATTTCGTGTTCTAATAACTTAAAAATTTATTATATATGATCTGAACCACTATAACAGTGTCATTATATAAGCTAAGATCTCTTCAGAATATACGTATAAACTTAATTAAAAAAAAAAAAAAAAAAAATTCAGTAGTGAAATTCCTGCTTTTTCTGAGAATGACCCTACTGTATAATTTAAAAGCATCAACATAGTTATCGTAAGGTAGTCCTTTTACTTTAAATTTTTTTTTGGACCTGGAGCACCTCTTGGATTTTAATGAAACTTGGAGGTGCAGTTAGGCAAGACATAGGCAATTATTACATTTTTTTTTTTTCAAATTGATTATTCGATTAGATCTGATAGAAATTGATTGACAAAATTACTACATAAAGAACTGGAAAATGACAAAGCAGCAAAATTAGTCTGAAGAGGATAAGAAATATTTACTCGTTTTGCTAAAATGTGGTATTGCATTTTATTATTTTCCTTTTTTACTGTCAATGATCTTGTTTTCAGCTGGCTTTATAAGTTTAAAATTGTTCATTTTGTTGCAAAACTCTTAAAAGGTTTAAATATTAAAATGATAATTTCATTTCCTTAAAACTTTTTATTACTTCCTTTTATTTGTTATTTATTTTTTTAACAGCTCCAGAGCAACTCTCCAGAGCTTGCTCTCCCATGGATGTGAAAGCTTGCAAAACTGGTCCTCGCTAAGAAACATTTTCTCAGCTTCCTCTTTTGAGAGTTGATTCTTGTACTGATGC
>JAWZYV010002267.1:0-15465 GCA_038373885.1 Cheiracanthium punctorium | reverse complement strand
CTTGAAAGGAAACACTTTTAAAGAGCTCTAACACGCATTTACTCTTCATCCGGAGAAATTCACTCAAAACTCTAGATCATTAGATCGACAGCGTTCCTGTAAATTATGCTACATGCACGAATTTTAACATATGTTACTCAGGAATAGTGTAGCTTTCAGTGAAGAGAATTTAGAATCAGATGAATAGTTACAGAGATCTTAATATAGCGTAATGTATTAGAATACTTTTGAATGTCCCTGTGAAAGAACTAGTTATTCTGCATGCTGAAAGGTAGCCTATAATACTCGGGAATAGTGTAGCTTTCTATTAGTGAAATTTTTTTTTGAATCGGTTAAGTCGTTGCAGACATCCCCATACAGCGCAATGTAATTCTTATGAATGCCCCTGTAAAAGAGTTATTTGCGATATATGGAGGATATATTTTTTATGCATGCAGGATAAATTAATTTTCAATATTGCTACAGTCGATTAAACTTCTAACATTAACGCCGAAATGCCCCCATGCGTGCCAATGGAATGTCCCAAATAGGGAGGTACTTTTTGGGATTTTTCTTGGAAAGAGTTGTCCTTTAAAAAATGTTTTCTCATACTATGAAACTACTATGTTGATACGGGGCTTTCGCTATTTGTAACGGGCCTGGGCGTGTATTTCGATGAGTCATCAAAAGAGGACCACGGATGCTCGCGTCTTCACATATACATCAAGCATTTTTTAAGCTTTCCAAGGCTTTGAAGCGTTATTTAATGTAGCTTTATGCCATAATTGTGCTACTAATTTTATTAGTTTGTTTACTATGATACATGTGGACATTAAAGCAAGTAGATGTGTGTAATTTGAAGGAAAAACAAAGCATTGCTTACTCTCATGATTCATTATTTTGGCTTGATTTTTAAGATACATTAAACAAATTAAGCTGATTTTTATTATACATTAAGGTAAACATATTCATAAATGATAAACAGTTTATTTATACATATATTTTTATGAATTTCTTTATACTGAATATTTAAGTTTCACATCTTAAAAGCAGTTACAACCATTAGCACTTTTTAAATAAAATTAACTAACAGTTATTAAATTTGCGTTCATTAAATTTTGTCCAGTTAATATATTAACAGAATATATGACGAGGTGCTGGAATAGAAATGAAGATATTTCATATTTAAAATTCGCATATGCATCATTTAAGTACTACTACAATATTTAATTTTTAATCTTTTGTAAGACGTGGATATTTGGCGAATGTTTACTATAGTTAGAAGTACAACCTGGTGTGCTGCATTCCTTTGGCATCTAACTTAAAAATAATGGAAATTAACTTAACGAGAAACATTTAGAATAAATTACTCAATAAAATGTGTCCCATAAATAGTAGTACGAACTTTAAGGGAAGATGAAAGAAATCAAAAGGATTAAGAATCACGTAACATAGCACGGCGAAACACGTTGTTTTCATGCTAAGCTTATGTATTGAAAATTTTACCATTCCCGATATTAAAAGGATTTATAATTTTCGTTTATAATTACATATATTTTTTTTCTTCCAAGAAAAAGTATTAAATTTTAGAAAACCATAGTAGGAAATACCACGAATATTCTAATATCTTTTTTTTTAAGCGATTACTAACTGGTGCGTGAAGACAATGTTTTCGTCCTTGCATTGCTGTATACAGTGAAACTTGTATGAGCGACCACTTCTATTTAGTGACCCCCTCCTGCAACGACACATTTTTTAAGGCACCGATCTTTTACCCTATCTAGTTAATGTTAAAAGAGCCTCTAGAAGACACACACAACCCTCTATAAGTGACCGGTCCCAGTTCCCAGTCCGAAAATTTTCTTGTATTTTACCGGAAGTAAAGTAAATAAAAACCACATTCTAAACCAGTCGCTCTACTGCAAATCGACAGCAGTGCAAGTACGGGTACACATTACGTACAAATCTTGTACGTTAGAGAAGAGACATGTCTATGAAACGAGTGATTTTACTACTGGAAGCGCACTGATGTGATCGAATCACACGAAAAAAGAAATTTGTAGGTTACTTTTGGTTGTAGGAAAACCTAAAAAGCAAATAGATTTTATTATGACAAATTGAGAATGCATGAAGATATCGGAATAGATGCTCTTTTGGGAAATGTAAATATATATATATATATATATGCAGCAGAGAGTGAAGTACACACGAAGCGAGAATAAAGAATGAAACAATCTGAAATTCCTAAATATTTGATCAAAATTTAAAATTTGTTTACATAATTACTCATGCAATTTATTATGAAACTACATAAATAACAAAACAAACAATATATTTTAGCACTTTGAATACAAAGTGAGATAAACCAACAGCTCAAGGACTCGAAAAATTTCAGGATACCTCTTCAAAAGCTGCACTAAACTCTGTAGCAAACCAAAAATAAACGCTTTCTTATTTAATTATTCTTTCTTATAGCAATTCCAAGTATTATATAAAAGTTATTCTTTTGTCGCTTTCTCAATCGAACTTTGGAATTGAACATAATGAACTCTTGTACAAAATATTAACTGCATTTGAAGTTTCTATGTACACATATACAAAATTAATAATTTATAATTTACTGTACTTCTGCACTGAAAGCTGGCTACACATGTCTAAATCATACAATCAATGCACATATCTAACTGATAAATAACATTTTCGACTGAAAAATTAAATAGACAACATCGTCTAACTAGTATTACAAAGACACGCTTATTTACTGTATAATAAACTACTCAAGTAGTACGATTTCAGATGAAAATGATTTAAAAACAGCACATGAATATTAATTCACTAAATTTGATTTACATACATATTTATAGAACTTCTAAATATAAATTATACAAGTTTACACTTCCTTTACATTCAGAGCAAAATGTTCGAATTTTAAGATAAATTACCATAAAAAAATGGCTCAATCTTCACAAAATGATTATCTACATCTAAAGTTCTTTAGTACGACAAAACTACAAAAAAACTGTTTTAAAATAATAAAATAATATAATATTTATAATACTTATAATAATAAAAGAGAACAGTGCTAATCGCGAAAACAGGCCTCAATGATAAACTATATTTTCGTGCTGGCAACGAACCAGCAGGCCCGGTTGCTAATAGCGACGGCCCCTGTTGATACTACTATTTTGATCTCCATGGCAATACTTCTGCGAGAAGTCGGCTTCAGCTGTATAGATGCTTCGAAATTCTTAAATTAGCGCTAAGGACCATGTTTCGGTCCCCGTAGCATGGGGCCCAGGGGACTTTCAAAACTTTTTAACACTTTATATGAAGATGTATGACTGCGCTGTGCAAAAATTTTTCTGGATCACGTCAGATCCAAGATTTAAAGCATTCTTAAAACTGTATTTTTTGGGGGGTATTTGGGGGGGGGGCTTATTTGTGGGCTCTGACTATTTCCGAATGAATTTTCAATTTGAGATGTTAATAGCCAAAGTATATTATAGGATAAAATCAAAAAATTCTCTCTAGTACACTCATGTCCATAAATTAAGGATAATGAAGTTCAGGCAAAGAAAGAGAAAGAAGCAAAACAAATTTGACTTATTTGTAAAGTCTATTTATTAAACAAAAAGTAAAGAGCAAAAAAGATGCTATGTGTTTGACATAATTAATAAAAATTGCAAGTTTTACTCCCTTGACCAAATTTCAAAAAATAACCTATTTACAAAAAACAGTATAACATGGTTAGTAGGATGGTTAATACGGAGTATGTCTCCCGGACGATGCAATACAGGCCTGACAACGCCTAGGCATGCTGAGTATCAAATGATCAATCTGATCTTGGGGAATATTACACCACTCATCAAGCAATGCACTCCGAAGTTCCGGTAGACAGGTGGGAGGGGGTTGACGGGCTGCAATTCGTCGGCCAAGCATATCCCACACATGCTCTATTGGATTCAAGTCCGGTGAGTATGCTGGCCAATGCATACGGGTGATATACTCCGATTGAAGGCATTCGTCTACAATGTTTGCACGGTGAGGACGGGCGTTGTCATCCATAAACACAAATTCAGCACCCATGGCGCCCCGAAACAAACGTACATGTTGTTCCAGAATGACATCCCGATAGATGTGGCCTGTCATCGTTACACTTTGAACATGCAGGTCAGTTCTGGAACCAAGAATAATTCCTCCCCAAACGAGCCATCCTGCACCACCGTAACGGTGTCTTTCAATGGTGTTCTCTTGGTGGTAACGGGTACCTGGCGCTCTCCAGATGAATGTCCGGCGATAATCAGACTCCAAACTAAACCTGGACTCGTCGGAAAACATCACACAAGACCACTGTTGCGGTGTCCACAATGCATGCTCTCTACTCCAGGTTAATCGCAGGTGACAGTGAGTTGCGGTAAGTGGAACACATCTGACAGGCCTACGAGCATATAGACCAATGTGTCCTAAGCGTCTGTACACGGTCTGCCTTGAAACTGTCGTACCGGTAGCTGAAGAGAGCTGACGAGACAGGTCTGATGCTGTACTCCGTCTGTTTCTTTTGGCAGTAACTGCCAAATAGCGGTCCTCATTCGGCGTTGTAACTCCGGGGGCGACCTGTGCTGTAACGTCTACTCACATTACCATCATCTTGGAATCGTTGCCAAAGCCTGGAGATGACACTATGGGTGATTCCAAGTTCCTCGGATACTTCCAGCTGGGTACGTCCACATTCCAGTCGTCCGATAATTCTGCCACGTAAAACATCATCCAAATGTCTCCTTTGTGCCATACCCAGCCAACCACGATACATCGAATTAACGTCGCCGTCGACGTAGTTTCTGTTGGGAAATATAAAACTATGAAACTTTCGAACTCTTTCCCTGACCCAGTTTCTCCTGCACGAGTCGGTGTCCGCACATGTAGATGTATGGATCTGCATGTGATAATTACCCAAACGAGGGCCCCTTACTTAACACGTGTTATGGGGCCCCTGGCAACCGTGGGGGCAAGAACGCATGCATGCTGTACTTTCAGTTCACTCTCTTCCATGCGCTGCTGCTAAGCGGTCGACATCCCGACCAGCCAAAATTCAATCTTTGTAAATATGATATTCCCCTTTAAAATGTATATTGTATAACCTAGACGGAAAATAAATATATTGTACTCATTCAAGAGCACGAAACTAAAATATATACAATTAATAATGTCGTGTATTCCAGTTTTCGTTCCAGCTAATTTAGCGGGATGACGGAGGAAAGACGGACTTACGCCTTTGAAGGAGGTAAGTGATACCTCTTTTACCTCCTCGTTTATTTAATAGATTATGAGACTGAGGGGTCTCAGTGCCTTGAAAGAATATTAAAATTTCTGAGGACATTGTGAAACAAAAAAAAAAAAATTAATATGGCTTCATTTAAAGAAAGCCAAGTGGTTGAGAAATTAAACCAACATAATTATTCAAACTGGAAATTCAAATTGGAGATGCTGTTGATAAAAGAAGATCTTAATGATCTCTTAACAGATGATCCGCCATCGCCAATAACCGATACTTGGCGAAAGAAAGATAACAAGGCTAGAGCCTTAATCAATTTATTCATTGAAGATTCCCAAATAGTACATGTGAAAAATCTCACAACCCAAAGGCTACATGGGAAGCTCTGAGGACCATACACGAAAGGTGTAACCTCTCTAGCAAGCTGTATCTATTGAGAAAATTATATAGCACAAAACTTGACGAGAAAGGAAATATGCTAGAGCATACGACAAAAATACTCGAACTGGTTGAGAGGTTAAAGGCCATAGGGGAAAAGATCAGTGACTCTCACATATCGGCGTTGTTTTTATGCTCACTGCCGGAGAGCTATGACACGCTGATAACGGCACTAGAAGCGAGACCTGAAGAGGAATTAAATCCGGAGTTTATTAGAAGCAAGCTAATAGATGAATACAACAGACGTATTGAGAATAGCCGACCGTCTGAAAACTTTACTAAAGCATTTCAAACAAACAAAAAACACAACAACAATTATAGACGAGAAACTAAATATTGTTCACACTGTAAAATGAAAAATCACACAAAATTAGAATGCTGGCACCTTAAGAAATTACAGAACAATAACACAAGATACAAAAATCAAAATTTCACATCCAAACAAGCTAATTCATCACTATGCTTTGAATCAAACGATAGACACAGATTTAAGGAAGAGTCGAACCGAAATTATACAGATAGAGCTAGTGACACCGCATCTAAATTTAAAAATTTAGCACTATTAGCTGGAAGTCCAGGTAAAAAGTGGATAATAGACTCTGGCAGTTCATCACACATTTCAAATAATAAAAATTTATTCACTAGAATAAATGACACCAATATAAGCGATGTTGTAATTGCTAACGGAAAATCGTTGACCTCCTACGGGTCGGGAGACATAGAATTCAAGGCAAAAACATCGGGAGGAGAGATTAATAAAATTACACTGCGTAATGTTCTATTTGTACCCGAAATCGAAGCAAATTTACTGTCTGTAAAAAGGGCAACTGAGAACGGTTGTACGGTGGTATTTGACAAAAACAAGTGTGAAATTATACATGGGGATAAAACTTATATTGAAGGTTATGTAAATAATAATTTGTATGAGTGTAATATAAACAATGCCGCATACCACACCGCAAACTTAGTTAACGTATGTGAAAATAAAAATTGTATATATAAATGGCATAAAAGATTGGGTCATAGAAATGTCAATCATATAAAAGAATTAGTGAATAAAGATTTGGCTATAGGGATTGAAATAGATGAATGTAAACATGATAATGTATGTGAAACCTGTATTATGTCGAAACTTTCTGATAGTCCATATCCAAAAATTGCGAGTTTCAGAGCCACAAAGGCGATAGAATTGGTACACACTGACCTCTGTGGACCAATGCAAACCCCAACAATTGGTGGGAAATACTATTTTTTGACCTTCATAGATGACTTTAGCCGGTTTACTGTAATATATCTATTAAAAAATAAACATGAAGTTTTCTCTAAATTTAAGGAGTATGTGGCAATGACCGCAAATAAGTTTGGAAGAAAAGTGCAGGCAATCCGTTCCGATAACGGAGGGGAGTACATAGGGAAAGAATTTGATGAATATATGAAGAGAGAGGGAATAGATCACCAACTGACAGTTCCGTACTCTGCACCTCAGAACGGGGTTGCGGAACGCAAAAATCGCACCTTGATGGAGATGTGTCGGTGTCTCCTTAAGGAGGGTGATTTACCTAACTCCTTTTGGGGGGAAGCCATTAACACTGCGACGTATTTGCAAAATAGGCTCCCTACACAATCCTGTGATTCCACTCCCTATGAGAAATGGACTGGTCGTAAACCAGATCTATCAAATATTAAAACGTTCGGTTGTCGCGCATTTGCATACATTCAAAAATTACATAGAGGAAAACTTGACAACACCGCTACAGAAGGGATATTCGTAGGTTATGATAATAGGAGTAAGGGATATAGAATTTGTACCAACGGTAGAAATGTAATTATAAGTAGAACAGTCAAATTCCTAGAAGACAGAAATCAGGAAATAATTAAAAATGATGAATCACATAACGGGGAAGGAACATCAAACAGCGGTAATCCTCAACCTATGCAGCAATTGATCGGTGTTGAATTAGATAGCGCCGGCGACAATGTACAAAATCCAAATAATATTCCTGCTAACTCAAATGGTACACAAAATTATCCTCGCAGATCAGAGAGGAGTAATAAAGGCGTTCCTCCTGATAGATTTGCATATGTAATAAATAATACCAGGATAGTAGAACCTAAAAGTTGGGATGAAATTCAAAAAATGGAAAACCCCGTAGAGAAGGAAAAATGGGTAAACGCAACACTAGACGAAATAAATTCACTTCATGATAATAACACATGGGATTTAGTTGTAGCCCCCCCTGGAACAAAAGTTATTGGATGCAAATGGGCTTTTAAATTAAAATATAATAGTCAAGGCTCAGTAGAAAAATACAAAGCAAGGCTTGTTGCCAAAGGTTTCTCCCAAAAATACGGAGTAGACTATGACGAGACCTTTGCACCTGTTGCGTCTCATACAACGATAAGGAGTTTTTTGGCAATGGCTGTATATAAAAATTTAAGTCTTAGACATATCGATATAAAAACTGCATTTTTACACGGAGAATTAGAGGAAGAAGTGTATATGCATCAGCCCGAAGGGCATGTAATCCCCGGAGAGGAACACAAGGTTTGTAAACTTAAAAAGGCAATATATGGGCTGAAACAAGCTGCTAGAGCTTGGAACTTAAAAATCCACCAATCTCTAACCAAATTCGGCTTTCAACAGAGCTCGGTTGACAAATGCATGTATAAACAAACAGTAAATAACAAAACGACATATGTTATTGTTTATGTAGATGATCTACTAATCGCAGGAGAAGATCAAAACATTGACAAACTCATAAATAAATTAAAGAGCGAATACCCTGTAACTGATTTAGGCGAAGCCAAACACTACTTAGGCATAAACATAAATCGACCAAATAAAAACACGATGACACTTGATCAAACTAACAAAATCCAACAACTAATAACTAAATTCAGTTTAGAAAACTCAAAACCAACAGAAACACCCATGGAGCCAGGCTACATTAAAACACTAGATGACGAAAATCTCTTGCCAAACAACACTAAATACAGACAGGCTGTAGGTGCACTACTATATATTTCCACCATATCTAGACCAGATATAAGTGCCGCTGTGAACATCTTAAGCCGAAGAAATCAAAATCCCAGAGCGAAAGATTGGGAAGCCGTCAAAAGAACCATCAGATACCTCAAGACAACAATTGACCTTAAACTGACTTTTACAAATTTTGAGGAACCTGTCCTAAAAGTTTACGCAGATGCGGATTGGGCCAACGATCCAGCAGATCGAAAATCCATCTCTGGAAATCTATTTATGCTAGGAAATAATCCTATTTACTGGGTTTCCAAGAAACAGCTGTGCGTGACATTGTCATCAGCTGAGGCGGAATACGTCTCTGCTGCCAGTGCTGCACAAGAAATTGCGTGGCTAATAAATCTACTGAAGGAACTGGACATGCCACAAGACTATCCAGTGACCGTGATTGAGGACAACCAATCGTGCATTAAATTGGCCAAATCAGACAGACATCATCACAAAACAAAACATATAGACTTGAGATACCATCTTCTCAAGCATTTGGTAGAAGACAAGTTGATAACTTTTCAATACGTCCCCACTGACTCAATGACTGCAGACATCCTGACAAAAGCTCTTCCACGAAGGAGCTTTATAGGACATAGAACTGTCATTTTGAACGATAATTGAACGTTTCAAGTTTTAGGCAGGAGTGTTGGGAAATATAAAACTATGAAACTTTCGAACTCTTTCCCTGACCCAGTTTCTCCTGCACGAGTCGGTGTCCGCACATGTAGATGTATGGATCTGCATGTGATAATTACCCAAACGAGGGCCCCTTACTTAACACGTGCTATGGGGCCCCTGGCAACCGTGGGGGCAAGAACGCATGCATGCTGTACTTTCAGTTCACTCTCTTCCATGCGCTGCTGCTAAGCGGTCGACATCCCGACCGGCCAAAATTCAATCTTTGTAAATATGATATTCCCCTTTAAAATGTATATTGTATAACCTAGACGGAAAATAAATATATTGTACTCATTCAAGAGCACGAAACTAAAATATATACAATTAATAATGTCGTGTATTCCAGTTTTCGTTCCAGCTAATTTAGCGGGATGACGGAGGAAAGACGGACTTACGCCTTTGAAGGAGGTAAGTGATACCTCTTTTACCTCCTCGTTTATTTAATAGTTTCGACGTAATCATCGACGTTAAAAATCCTTGGATATGTCCACCTGTTTGCCCGTCGAGCGCTGAACTTCTCGACGGCGTATTACCCGCGAGGGGTGACCGTGAGAGATAACAATCTCGCTTAACTACGGCGTAAGAATGGAAAAGGGTGACCGCCAGGAAGAGAAAATCCCCGATATTGGTCGAACACTCGTCACTATAACGTCGAAGGGAGACAGATTCTCGGAATTCGTTTATAAAATTCAGCTCATAAAGGTTGATTTTACGTTATACCTTGCCGAATCGCTCCAACAGGACAGAGAAAACCGACTTATATTCGTCTAATAGAAGTCGTTCTTTAAAGACTTCGCAGAATTTGTCGAATTCTGCACATTTATAAACGTAGTAATTATGCCGCAATTCCAGAAGTTCAGAGAATAGATAAATACCATTTACATACGTCGTGAAGGAATGGAAATTCAAACTATTCTGATCTTGTGAACTTTTGCTGTTTAAAAAGGAAACATTTTATATTTCTATATAATACATTTTAATATTAGTTTGTTAGCTAATAAACAGTTACTTTTAATTAAATGTGCAAAAATTACAAGTTTTAAATTAACTTCTAGTCGTTTAGATGAAGTTGTAAAATATACATTCATAAAAATTTGAACACAGAGAAAATACATTAAAGAAAAATATAATCTTGATTTTTTTAATTTAATTGATCAGTAACTTGCATAAATAGCTTATGTCTCTATTTTACATTTTAAAGGGTTTACTTTTTCCCCCCGGTACATTTTATGAATTGTTTTTACTGTAGGTATATTTAATAAAAGGCGGGGGTGGGTACGCTGTTTAATTCAATGCTATAAACAATCTAAATATCTTCATATATTGGTGAAAGATGGTGAAAAAGTAACTTAAAAATTAAATAAAATATTAGTAAATTTAGTTAAGTAAGGAATACAGTTTAAAATGCAATTTTACTAACAGTAAATATAATTTACTTATTTTATATAAAAAAGATTACTTTTTAACCAATATATGAAAATATTTAGATAGTTTATAAGAGTAGATTAAATAATTTTTTGCACCCTTTTATTAAAAATACCTAATACAGCCAAAACGATTAATAAAATGTACCGGGGGAAAAATGGAAACCCTTTAAAATGTAAATTAGTGACATAAGTTGTTCGTGCGAGTTACTTATCTGTTAAACTAAAAATCAAGATTATATTTTAACTTTAACATATTTTTGTATATGTTCAAACTTTTATGAATATAAATTTTATAACTTTATCTAAACGATTAGAAGTTAATTTAAAACTTATTATTTCTAATCATTTAATTCAAAATTGCTTTTCATTAGCTAACAATTAGTTGTATAATGTATTATATTTAGAAATATAGAGTGTTTCCTTTTAAACGGCATGTGCACCCGACAAGAAGTTTGAATTTCCATGCTTTCACGACGTATGTAAATGGTGTGTGACTGACATATTCTCTAAATGTCTGGAATTCCGGCATAATTACTACGTTTATAAACTATCAGGATTCGACCAAGGAACCACTTCTATTAGACGAATAAGCCTGCTTTTTTATCTCCATAGTTTATTATAGTTTTCCTGTAATAAAATATGAAGTAGTTTTCTATATACAAATCCCACCCTCTCACCCTCCCACGAGAAAAATTTTGTCTACTTCATTACACAAACAGTTTTTTATTTATCTCTCTTAATTCTTTGATTTGTTCAATTTCACTACTCCAAATAGGTTTAATTTACATACTAAATGCAGACATATTAGTATACAATTTAAAAAGAAAAAAAAACTTTGCATAAAGTGCTTTAATCTGTTTCATTGTAAGTTATGCCATAATGCAATAATAAGTTGACTTTTGTTATAGTAAGTTTACATTAAGTAAATTTGTGCTTATAATGAGAAAAAATATTTCATATGCTTAAGGTAAACAGTTGATTTTATGCCAATTGTACCTTTATATTTCACTCTATAATACAAATAAGAAGACTTATAATTAGCAATTAAAAAGAAAATGAATAAAAGAAACAAAGCACATAATTGTTAGTTAAATAATTATTTAACTCACCTCTAAAATTTTGATGGCTGGAATTAAAATTTGTAGTTACCCCGATAAACTTTAATAACATCACCGGCCAACACAATTTAAAGAGAGCCAGACAAACTTATTAATATGCCAAGCTAACGATAAATCGTGTTAGCATTGAACTTGAAAAATATTCCAAGAGATACTTGAAAAATATCCACTTTTATAGTTAAAACTATGGAAATTTTACTTTTCTGTGTAGCGCAGTTGAGCTCAGCCATTGACTACACGCTGGAGCGAGTTCTGCCCTTGCATAAAAAACTGCAAAGTACGAGCCACGCGAACCATGAACGAATACACAAACAAAAAAGAAAAAAAAAGCATCTGTTTTCTGAGAAAACGGTTGGGGTGGACATGTCAAAGGTCGTGAGAAAGGACCCTGTAAATTCTGTCTCCCCTGCACTGTTTATTCGACTTTCAACTGACTATTAACTAAGCTGAAAAAATTTCTCGATGCTCCATCGCGTGTTTCTTCTTGGCAGGCTGGGGGGGGGGGTGTCTCATAGACCGCCAAAGCCATAAGCGGAAAATCGGCGATGTATTGACGGATCATAGACCTCCTGAGGGCGACCAACATTAACAGTCGAAGATAGCCGCCTCCCTGACCAAAATCGAACGGCTCTTTAAGACGTCGACAACACAATGTATGTTTGATCTCTTTTAAACGCTATTTTTTGCTGTAATTTTTCCTCGACTTATTTTCGACATTTCGACATCGGGAATAAGTAATTTAAACGTGTGTGCGCTTGCTGGGATAACTATGCGGTTTTTGCACTGAAAGGCTTTCACAGCGCTTGTGAACAATTTTACTTCTTTGCCACCATTCCTTATATACCCCTCTCTTACACTCTCGTCATTGTGACGTACCATCCACGCCATCTGGTGGTTTCCTGTAATTTGCATATTCTTCTTCAAGATGTGTGTGATCATTCCACAGGTGAAATTTTTATTTTAGAGATCAATTTCTGTGTGATTCTGAATTATTCTTAATTTATGGACATGAGTGTATTTCTGAGCCAGCCACAGTCGAGACAATAATGTGGCAAAAATAGGCCAAAATTATTTCTA
Organism: Cheiracanthium punctorium; assembly: GCA_038373885.1. Taxonomy (NCBI): domain Eukaryota; kingdom Metazoa; phylum Arthropoda; class Arachnida; order Araneae; family Cheiracanthiidae; genus Cheiracanthium; species Cheiracanthium punctorium. The sequence continues at coordinate 2,445 of JAWZYV010002267.1, read as the reverse complement.
CGTCACTCGTCTGGGGTACTTTAACCGCCCATAAATCCCGTTAAAGTAATGTAATATTAAGGGCAATAATTGACGCATTTTTATCGTGGAAAGTGGCGTATATTTGAACGTTTATAATGCGATCCGTTTACATTGCGTAGTAATCCGTTTATTTGCGTTATAATCCGAAGAAACGTAATTTGACGAAAGTTCTTGAAAAGGAAAGGGCAAAAAGACGGCATTTTGCCGTTTATTTAACGGTTGTCTGATTCTTGGGTTGTTTGTTTAATATTTAGGGCAATTTTTAGAACTTTAGTAAAAAATGACTTTTCTATTGATATTCTGGAGCTGAAATAAATAAAGTAAAATGTACTATTGGTGAACTGTATGTGATGAGGCGAAAATTAAGGTAATTTAAATTTATTCCAAATACAGGTACAAAGAAAAAGATGCAAATACTCCTGTTTTAGGTGATCATCATGTAGATAACATTTCAGTTCAATTCCACGAAAAAATAAAGAAAAAATACACACTTTTAATATTTTCTGTCAGAATGCATGGCGATTAAACCGTAGGATGGTGTTTATAAGTTTCTGCTTAAAACAGAAAATGATTAATTTCATCTTCCAAAGTTATCAGTGCTATGAATTTTAAGCGTATTGTGAGAAAGGTGCCATAACTAAACATAAATATAAAGACTTGGCGTGCATTCTTAAAAGTGAATTTGTTATATGTTTTCACATTCCGTTAAACAGCGGAAGCTTTAAAAAGTACATTCAAATATATTTTAAAAATAATTTTAAATTTTTTGTATAAGACATTCATTTTTGTTCTGTAAAAACGCTTTATAAATCCGTATTTGCACATTTCGACAAAGATTTCCCTTATAAACCAAAGATCCTGTTAATCAAGGCGATAAAAAATAGTATTTAATGTTTAAGATTTATCCTTGATGATAATTTAATGAGATTTGCATTTTATTAATTGCACTAAATTGCTACTTCTAATAATATAACCTAATTTACTGTGCTCATATTACAGCAGATTTTTTTCGATGTTTTTTAGAATACAGCAGATTTATTCTGATGACTAAATCATTGAACAACAATTGAAAAATAAGCAAATTGAAATTTTAACATTTTTTATATATACCTAAGAACCTACTGAATGACTTTCCAGAAAAATTGTTACCATATTTTTTTCTGAATGTTTATTTTTGAACACTTCATTTTATTGCTTTAAATCTAGAATTATGCAGCTTCTAAAATTTATCTAATAAAGATAATTTAAAAGAGCTTTTGCGTCCTGCACAAAAAATGCAAGCTTCTCTTTAAGTATACTATCAACTATAAAATGAAAAGAATAAAATTGCGTTAAGCATTCCTTCTGTTTTTACTTGGAAACGCGTAATGATAGTTTTTCTAACAAATGTTTTTCCTGCCACTGTACGGAATAAATCAAGTTTGACTGGGTTAATTGAGTTCTTTCCTGGAATTTAGGTCTTTACGTTCTTGGGCTATTATATTTTTAGGTCTGGTGAGTAAGGGAAAAAAAGTGTTTCACTTGACAGCCACTTTGTCACTTGCTCCACAGGTCATATGCTTCATTTGCAGCCCTTGACAACAATAAGCAAAAATTCTTGTGACCTAAATGCGAACGATAAATCTTCTTTGAGTGCTTACTTTCAGGTTCATAATTTCGCTTGTTTATCCGATGCTGATCGTAGAAACAGTAAAGGAAAATAACACACTCCTTTTCAAGAATAGTTCACTTGTTCTACCGCTAAAGCTCCACTTCCCCGAAAGGTCACCTTACACAAAAGATATTGATGGCGCATATTTGCCCCGTTTTGAGAAAGAATTCTGCTGGTCGATATCGTTTTCGAATATGGTACTCAGGAATCTCTTTGAAGATGAATTGAAGTTGTTGGACATCTTCCTACTATATCTTATATTTTATATTCATACGCGAAAAAAAATATTGATTCGTTCCAGTTATAGGAACTGATTCGGAAACTTGTGATTTCTTGCTCGTAAAATTTTCCATCTAATTTACTTCGACACACTTAGACACTGAGAGTAAGTGGAGCAAAGAATGCGGTAGTTTTTAAATTACGTGTCTATATCTCTGAGTTGCAAATTTAAAACTGTCTTCACACAATGTGAAGGAAGACCCACATTATACTAGCAAATTTCTCACTGGAGTTTTTCTTCGTTCTTATCATTTATTGTGGTTTTCAGTGAAATTAAAAAGGTTTCAAGATAATGGAAACCATATGAGATTTTCCGCGGTTTTTGAATTTGATAGAAAATGCAGTTTGATGCTTAAAGTTTTATATATGGTGCAATGCAGCTTAAAATGGCGTTAAAAATTTCAAGCTTTCACAAAAAAAATTTTTGATGATTTAGTGATAATACTTTTAAACATAAATAAGGACAATAATCTGAAGTGTTGACAAAATTTGCC
>JAWZYV010002266.1:0-14918 GCA_038373885.1 Cheiracanthium punctorium | reverse complement strand
AAAGTAATGTTTCTTAAAAAATTAAAGTGCAATTACGAAGTTTTTGCTATCCCTTATTTTTCTAAATTGAATATAGGTAATAGAAAAAAAAACACTAGACAGCGTAACATGGATTGAAAATATTACGTTGCAGTAATCTCTCCTTGTTTAAATATTAAATTTATATCGTTGAACCATTATAAGAATTCAAAATTAAGTTAATAAAACGGCTAATTATAGGTTTGTTAAAGTATTGCAGAAAACATCATTTAAAGCATTTTTAACTCTTCCCATCTTTAGTATAAATTCCTTTCTTGTTTCTTGTTTCACCTATTTTATGAAATTACTGCTTAAAACATACATGGTATAGTAAAAATAATAGTACAGATGGTGTATAATAATGAGGGTAGTAATTCTACTTTAAATAAAATCTAATTTTATATAACAGCAACATAATGGTGAATTGCGGTGAGAACAATAAGGTTATACAGGCTAGTTTTTCATTCATACAAAATACTTTAAGCCAACAGTTTTAGGGGTTTAAAAGTAGTGAAAGGAAACTTCACAGTAGAACAAAAGTATAAAGTTTGTTTTGATACTTTAAGTTGTCTGAGTTCACTTCACAGGATAAACATTTTTTATAATTTGATTGATATGGATTAGATCTCTATGGGTATATATTAGAATATTTATGGGAAAATTTAATGGACATCCGGAAAATTTTTATAGATATAGGTTAAACAAGGCCCAAAAAATTCCTCGAGTGAATTAGAAAAAATATTCTTTACATTAGAAATTTTCCAATTGTATAAAATAAAAACCGTGGAACCTGTCTAGTGTGACCACTTTCGGGAATAAAAAAACTGGTCTACTTATAAAGGTGGCAAAATGTGATGTCTGTAAAGTGAAATTTTGCAGAAGTAGTCACTCTAGATGGTGAACTATGCCAGATTCCCCAGTATATAATTGAAGATTCTTTGAGAAAGAAAATTTTAAATAGAAATAAAGAAAAAAATTAAACTACAAAGATGCAACTAAACAATTATTTCTTTGACAAATAGAACCAGAAATCGCTTATGTTTATTAAATTGTTTTATTTTCTAGTAGGAATGTTGCTTCACTTTGACGCGAACAAAGAATTCATACTATATTTTTACGGAATGTTTCTACGTAATTGTAAACCGTTATCAACAATGACAGTTTTTAAGTATCAATTCTTCTTGAAAAAGTATTGTGAAAACTAAACACAGAAAAATAAGTAAGAAGAACAGTTTCTTTCCTTTTTTCTTTTTCTTTTCTTTTCTTTTTTTCTTCTGTCTTCAAATAAACAGGTAACTGACCACAATTGCTGTTAACGTAAGATATTAATGCATACGGAGTTTCAAAGAGTCTTCACAATCGCATATTCAGAGTCTTTCAAAAACAAATTAACCTATTATTTCTACAGGAAAGCCATGAAGCGTGGTCCGAAAATGTCATAACATATTCCCACTACGCAACGGCCTAAACTACAAAATAAATCAAAGTTGCTGACTAAAGAAAGGTAGTTGAAAACTTGAATTCGCTTGTCGGTTGCACAGTGTCTCGCTGCTGTGATTGAAATTAAAATGTAAATCAAACACAATTGTAAATAAATGATTTCCAGTTGAAAACAATAAATATAAAAGATTTCTATTCATAAGCAAGATTGATTATGCCGTGTGTGTATTCGCTTCTTTGATAAGTGACAATGTTTGAACGTTTATGCAAATAGGTAAAATTGATGTTGGATATTTTGAAAAATAACGCTGAATAATAAATTCATAGTTAATGCTATCCATGCAAATTAAAGTCTCAAATTCAGATTTTTAGATTAAGACGTTTATTAGGGGTGCTAAATGATGTTACCTGTTTTTTTTAAACTAATGTTTACTAGATGTGTCATTTTCTACTAGATATGTCTACAGTACGTCTGCAGATTTGCCTTCACCTCTTCTACAGACTAAAAATGTGTTACCTTCAATACACTTTTCAGGTCAACCAGAACGTTCATCATCTTCAAAATACTCCCGATTTTTCAAAAATCTTTGTGCCATTCAAAAATTTGAATACGCGACATGCAATTATCTCCAATACCTCCTTTACATTTTAAAACATTCAGTTGGAGATTTTTTTAATTTCACGGGGAATTTCAAATTTACGCGCTGCTCGATTTTTAAGCTTACCATGATCGCGGCATTTTGACATCTCTAATTCTTAATCAGACAAGGATTAAAAACAGACTGAACTAGATAGAGGGACGGAATAACGTACCAACTGCAATTGAAGCATCGAAGTCAACACCATTCCATATCTACTACTCCACACTGAACCAAACGGCTAAGGCTAACGCAGTCCGGTTTTTTTATTTGCGACATGTAATCATCACCTTGAACAGCCCGCCCAAAAAAGTTCGGTCTCATCCTTCATTGCTCAATCTTACCCAAAACATGCCATTTTTAACCAATTTAAAACCTTTAAACACAAATCGAAACCACCTACTTAACTGAATTAATATCATAAGCGTTTAGAGGTTTGAGGGGATTATCAATAAATGTTTTGTAAACGCAAATTCAATTAACATTCCATAAGTTTTTAAGGTTTATAATTATTAATACACGTTTTAAAAACATTTGCATTATGAAACAACTGAAAAAAGTGGAGGGAAATGTGAAGCAAAAGTGAAAAAAAGAAATAATTCCTTAAAAAAAAAAAAAACATGGTATTGAAAATATTTTATTTTCAATATCACCAATAATTTTTATTAATTGTTTAAAGTAGTTTGAATTTTTCTTACTTGCCATTTTCAATGAGGAGAATTTTCTTATAAATTATGTAATATTTAATAATTTTGTTCTGTTTGGCATTGTGTAGCTTTAATCAAATATACTTTAATAGTTTAACTTCTATATTTGAATTATACCTTCTGCACGCCTGTGATAAAAATGATATACACAACATTTTCAATAAGGAGCATATTACAGTTAATATAAATAATAGCTATAAATTTTAAGGCGACAAATACAATTCGCTACTCGAATACGGATGAATTAAAAAACAAACCGAAATCATAAGCGCATTTTGACTTTGTTGTAAAAAAAAAAGGAAAAATAGCTTTAGTTCACATACGAAAATTAAATATCAACTTTACTTAAAATACTTTGTAACATATTATTATTATTCCAACCACATGAATATTTTGTGGAATTTCCAATATTTATTTCGCACACGATTCCAAATAACACAGTATCATATTCGTGTGTTAAATATAATTTCCTTACGAAAGGATTTTGTTTATGCAAACCCTATGACCTCACCCAAGCAAAATATTTTATCAGTTGAGCATAATACCTTTTCGGAACCAAAAAATTACCGTGTCCGAATTGCTTTTCCACCGAACCATAACATAACTTCTACTGTTTACCACTTTTCTCTTACACTAAATTTGCGCGTTTTTTTTTTCAAGAACGCTACGTGTTGAACTCTATAGTTACACGCTGCTTAACCTAATTTGAGATCTATTGGCTTAAAACCCCAGATTTCGGGTGGGAACGGTATAAGCTTAATTATAGTAGAGGGTAAACAAAATTTCCACTCCCAAGGTTGATAACTTCTGAGGTATAAAAGAAAGGCGTTTTTCCAGATCGTTTACAGAACTTTAAAGTGCATACAACAAAATACCTCAGGATTATTTCGAATATTTTCCTAAAAATGATCTTTAAAGTAAGTGATGTTTTCCTGTCTCATACTTGAGGTTGCATTTTATTTTACAACCCTGTAAAATCACGTTATAATGAATTTAAACTCTAACGAATAATTGAAACTCGTTATAATGAAAATCGAATAACATATTTCTATTGAAAAAAAAAGTAATGCAAGTTCAGATTTAATGAAATTTCACTTTAACAAATTTTTCAATGTTACGAATTTTATCTTCGGTCCCTGATATTCATTAAACTGAGATTTTACTTTATCTATCATGTCCTTTTTTATTTGTTTTCTATAAACGGACTCTGAGATAAAATATTATTAGCATTTATCAAAATACGTATGAAGTATAAAATTTTAAGTGCAACACCCTAACATAGACACATAAATCAAAAGCAAAACACGCAACAAAAAGTTAATATTTTAAAACATAATGTACACAAAGAATTTAAAACACTAATATACACAAAACTAATTCGTTTTAGGATGAAATAATACAGTTAGAACTTTCAACATTCAAATATAGTCTCTAAAACTCCTTATTTTTCAGTCTTGTTAAAATTGAAAATACACCATCATTTATTAGAATCGGAAAATATTTCAGAAAACTGTTTACGGAATTTTTTTTAGATAAACATTAGTTTTTAATTCATTTTTTAGTATTATTAAAAACTTTTAAAATTTTACATGTCGAATCGTTAATTGAACTAAATATTTTTCATAGTAAGGTATATTTGAACTGTAGTAAAAATAATCTAGTTAAGTAATACACAATCCGCTTTCAGAATATTTAAATTGAAATTTCTTTTCAACTTAACAGTTAATTTAAATTATTAAAAGTGATTTACACAGAGATAACATGCAATTTTGGGATAAATCGAGTTAGTTCATGAAACCTTACTCACTTTATGAAGCTGGATACTTTAATAATTCATCTGATTTGGTACTTGAAAATATACAGAGTTTCTTAATTTCTAGTTTTAATTTGACATTCTTTTTGTAACTTGTAGGTAGCATTATTACTCGCATTGTTAGCCCTAGTGTCTGCCCAAATAGGATACAGGAAAAAAATAGAACATCTTGAAGATGTAAGTATGAGTACATATTTGCTTTCAGTTTAAATTAATTTTATTTTTGGCAATCTTTTAATAAAACGTTACTTTGTATTATAAACATTTCTGGCATATCCGAATCTATTTTTTGGTTGATTTCAAGGCAAACTACGGGAAAAGAACAATAGAAATATTGTAAATTTTGCTGTATCCACATGAAAATGATAAAAAGGAAGGAAAAGAATAGGATTATGATCACAGATTAACTGAAAGCAATTTTAATTATATCGAAACATAAAAGTTCTTGTATTTTTATAATCATGCCTAACAATTTCTGTTCATTTAAATATATTGTTTGTTTTGACTTAGATTATAAGTGACAGCATACATAAGACAATGAATCATATTCACAGTATAATATAAGCTTTTCTTACTTTTTTTCTATAAAAGTAACTTCGTATGCAAGTCTTAGTAACGGTATATGCTTTTTGTGTTTGAAAATGGACAATAGTTTGTTTTCAAATACAAACTGTTCTTTGTTTTGTTGCAAATTGCACCAACTGTTTCTTTATTTCTTAGAGTACTATATAAGTTCATGAATATAAAGATGATGCATATTAGTGCAAGCAGTTCCATGCTTAGTACCTAGTTGTATGTATCTTATTTATACCTAGTTATATACATACATACATACATACATACATATATATAGGTATAAAGCTTCTAACAGATACTCCTCAGTTATATGCTGCATTTATAATTAGTTTTATATTGGTTATGCAATGCAGATATACGGATTTGGAGAAACATTTCACAGTGCTTAGCGCTTTTTTTCAGAAACTCACGAAATAATCCACGTTGATCTAAGAATATTTTTCTATATCATAGTACTAAAAAGGTGATACTACAAAGATATTTTTGCAAGTAAACTGCATGTAAGAGTTTTTGAACGAACTTAAACATGGGGCACTCGTTGCTAATGACACTCGAAACTTGACTATCGTTAACGCTCGATGCTAAATATTCAGTTAATTAGTTTCCTGCACTTAAAAAAAAACAAAAAAAAACCTTGCAAGTGATCTAGACAGAATGGATACACAGCTTCGATTCGAATTAAAGAATTGGAATTTTATTTTTATTTATTTTATTTTATTTCAATTTGTTTATTTAATATATGATCTTAAAGCAAACTCAGAATTCTTTATTTAAATTTAGAAAATTAGATATTTAAGAAAAATTACTTGTTTTTCTCAGAGATTATACACGGTTCATCATTATCGTTTGCATTTTTTAATAAAGTTTTACATATCCCGTTTTAATAACTTCTGGACTGCATTCTTTATTTAATTTTGACTAACGAAATTACATTTTAAAGAAAGGCATCTAAAACTTCCTACCAACGTTATAACTTTATATATAAGGTCAATTAATGTCACAAAACGGCTTTCTGACGCTGTACTTTCACCCTTCCAAAATTTTTAAAGTATCAAAATTTTATTTTAAAAAGATTGTAAAGTACGAAGTTTAAATATTTCTTAAATTAATCAAAATCTTTTGTTAAAATTATGATCCATTTTTTATATATAATATTACACTTTATATCAGTCTGAGCATTCGGCAAATATTTGAAGGTTTCAGTTTCTATCTTTAAATTTAAAATGAATTCCAGGAAATAAATATTTTTAGATCAAAACTATTTTACGTTATTCAAGTTAATGCGATTGTTGAATGGCTAACAAATGGTACCTTCTTATTTCCAACCCTGAAAAATAATACACATTGACATACTTCGGATTACTTTATTGCAGTCATCTTTTATACTTTGGAATTGATGACGGTTATCATTAACTTTAAAATAAGTTATATTTTCTGTTTAAGCACTCCATTGTTGTCTGTTTCAAGAAAATTGTCATTAAAGGATAAACTATTTTTAAAATAATTCGAGGTTTCATGTCCTAGACTTTCCTTAAAAGACTTATTATAGAAAGATAATTGCACTTCCTGTAATTAGAGCTGAAGCAACTGATAAATAAAAGCATCTTGTGAAAAAAAAAAATCCTTCATTTGCATACTTTCGATTTTATGCAAATTCATATTGATGTTTTGAAATTACATGATACTTAACGTCGACTAAAAATTTCAACTATTAAACTTCCTTTATTCTAAAATATTGCTCTTTTTTAATACCTGAAACAATGGCATCATTCAGTCTTAAACTTTTGTTTTCTGTAAGAGAACTTAAAAATTTCTAAAAGAGAAATTTTTATAGACATATGGTCTATTTCTACAGTTACATCTTATTCCTAATTTCATATCACCTTGCAAAACAGTTAGTGGTTGATTCCTTTTTATTTTCTAAAATCTGTCAAATAAAATGAGCATAATACCAAATTATTATTTTTATTATTGTTTTTTTATGGATTTTTTAATTATAACTGCTTTACCAACATTATATTTATAGAAAACAGCAAAATTTCTTATCATAAATCTTGAACAAGTTTCTTAGATTTGCTTAGAAACTTACCTCACCACTACGGAAAATTTCCCGTTAAAATCAACAGACAACGTCAGACCCTTATAAAATAAAAAGAATCGTTAAAAAAATACGTTAAAAAATAAGGATAACTATTTTTAAAAGCGAATTTTCGAATTTTAATTCACGCTGTGCAAAAAAAATCTGAATTCCACTTATTACTGAGATTATTGTTCAACAATTTCTTACGAAACTACAGAAATTCAGGAAAATACTTAAGCCAATTGAATATCTTTACTTAAAGATCAAAACTTTCCTTGGAGCCGATACTAATGAAAGGAGATTTTTAATTACAGCCGACAAATCAAGTATAAGTCTATCAACCTTCACCATCAATCAGTACACTTTTACATTCATGTTTTTACGATGATGCAACAGTTTACGATGTCTTTTGAATACTGGGGTCGTTTCCCCCGAACATGTCACTTATGTTTTATTATATATTATATTATAGATATTCTAGTTGTCTTTTCAATCTGAGACATGTCAAATGAACTCAAGGATGCGAAGAACATGTCCAATTACCTTTCAAAAAAATCTATATTACTATTCATTATTCAAGATTATTTACTGAATATTATTTTACTAATTTAATACACATACAAAATCATATATGTTTTTACTTTTGTCAAAATATCTAATTTATACGAAATTCAGCCGCCAATTATTTTTTGTTCTTGTGTGCTTCTAAATCATTTTATTCGCACATTTAAAATATATGTAAGAAAAATAATACTTTTTTTTCAGAAGTCAAAATAACAAGAAAGGTTTACATTAAAATAAGCCTACATATAATATTTTCCGGGCATTTTTCTTTTCAGTATTATAAGTAGGACAATCTAAATGTCATGTTTCTATGTGTTGATGGTATTTACTTCTTAGACGTCACAGGTTTATTCAAAGTGTTTACTTGGGGCTTTGTTTGAGAAACAGCGAGAATGCTTAACTTATTTCTTGTAATACCTCTAATAGTACAGATGGTCACAAAACTGTCACTGTGACATCGGGGTCACAGTGGTCTTTCAACGAAACAAACTAGTCACATTGTGACTAGAAAGTAACGTGATTTCACTGTGGGGTCACGGTGACGCTTCTTTAAGACAAGCCACAAAATGAAGTCACAATATTGACAGTTGATTCTTGCAGCTTTAAGAGACGTCACAGTGACCGTTTTGCGACATTTAAATCTGAGTTACTTATTTTAACGAGTAATTTCGATAGTAATAGTGAGGAAATAAGATCGTATCTTGTTTCAGGAATATTTCAGATTTCGCTTAATTTAAAAGAAAATATATTATTGAAATTTATGAATAAGTAAATGCATCTTTATATGCAATGTAGCGAACCTCATAAAAATATCGTATTTTATAAGTTTATTTCTTAACAGCAGGAGGAAAAAATGTTCCAGAAATTAGCAATTTTTTAAAAAGAATATAGAAAGACTTGTCACGTTACAATGTGGTCACGTTGTGACGTCACCGTATCGTCCAAAATGTGGTCACAACGGTAACGCGGTAGAAAATTATAGTTTATTTCTTAAAATCACAGAAAAATTCTCCAAAATTCATTAGCCCTTGTTTGACATATAAATAAGAACCAACATTCTCGCAAATTTGATTAAAATATGTGCGCCAATCAGCAGATTAATCTTTAAGAGTCACAAAACTAAAAAAATTAAATTATAAATAATAATAATAATAAGTAAGAACTCTTTTATTTTTCTGTTCATTTTTGAAGCCCCACCGCGATCCACAACCATACAGTTTTGGCTATTCCGTAAAAGACGCACACGGTGAGCAAACCAGGCACGAAACCCGAGATGCATCAGGCAGAGTCACGGGCATGTACAGCTTTGTGGACGAGAGAGGAATCAAACGGATTGTCCAATACGTTGCCGACCATTTGGGATTTCGAGCAAAAGTAATCACAAACGAACCAGGTACCGCCAACCAAAATCCGGCTGGGGTCTACATGGAATCTGCTCATGGCTAGAGTAAATAAGACAAGTAAGTGCAATTAACTTCTCATTCAGCTCCCAGAACAGTTGAGTACTATTACAGATGGCACTAGAACGGACTCAAATTATGTTTGTTTAGTAAAAGTAATCGCATGGACCCAGTAAATGCTTTTTTGTTAGTATCGTATGAATCCATACCTGTCAACCATTCTTGCCAACAGTTTTCCTGCAGCAGTCGTGATTCAGTATCAATAACGCATAACTACACTGAAGATCAATTGAATTAGGTAATATATTTTTCCCCTTGATGTCGGTTGCAAGTCGTCTTGACATGGAATCAACAAGACAATGGAAGCCACACGTATCTACGATTCCTGAACAACCTTCCACAATTCACGAATATTAAATGGAGGGTAGTCGGCGTTTCGATCATCTCTCTCAATTGTATTCCAAAATCGCTCGATGGGATTAAAACCAGTGGATCATTATAACCAATAAATCACGTGCAGGTCAGTGGAGTATCGATTTAACCGCTCCATTACAATTCGGGGGCAATGGTATAGTGCATTGTCTTTACTGAAATACAATCTCTGTAGTGGGCTCTCGAAAATGAACCTACGGGAGAAATATGGTTATCGAGGATATCATGGTAACGTTTACTTGTTACATGTTCCCAGGAGTACCATTTCAGTCTATGTTAATACTAGACCTCCGTCATTTTGAAGTCCCCTGCTAGAAGAAAATAGCCATCGCTCAATGTGGCTTATGCCTTACACGTACTCTGTCATGGGCATGTACCGAAGTAAATCTCGCCTCGTCACTCCAGTCAACGTTTTTCTACATCTCGGGGTCTATTGACTATGCTCCAACGCCCTTGCTAATCGTTGTTTCCTGCTTTATGCAGTTTGCAGAGCAACTCTCGCAGGAGGATGATCCTTGTACCCCATTGAGACAAGATGGTTTTCTACGGTGTGGTAGCTTACACGTTACTGTGCACCAGCATTGAACTGACGAGAGGTCTGTTTCACTGTAACCCAGCTATCCGGAGTTATCCATTCATTGGGCCTTGACAGTGATCACGATCAAATGAGCTTAGATCCGTTTTTTTACCCCTTTTTCTTCTGACTGTTTATCTAACCACAAGCAGCACTCCTTACCTTGCCAAACTACGGCTTACGTCTTTTGCAAAACACTTTCAGACTTTCGGACACCTCGAAAATTCTGCATAACGTCAACTAGCCCTGATTCAATTGCTCTTCAGCGTATTACGTAACTCTCAGTATCTAAATTAGCAACCCTAAGCCATTGTGTGAGCATGTGTATATTTTAACTTTCATCGTGTTCTTTTGTTTAGCCTGAGCTAATACGAAATGTATTTTATAAATTAGTATTAATCTATAAATAAATAAATTAATTAATTAATTAATAAACAGTAAAATCATAAAATGTCCCTAGACCAAATACAATCAATATGCTTTTTTTCCCTTCAGATTACTGGCTTAGAATAGAAAAAATAGTTTTTCTAACGGTTATGAATGGCGTTTATGAAATTTTTTCATTGCTTTGTTTTTTATGATAGTGCCCACGGTCAAAAACTCATTTGTGTCAGAAATTGTTGTATAGTTCATACGTTTCATAGGATTAGTCTTCTTTTTAATAAGCGACGATGATATTTTTTTATCGTTAACGGAAACTAACATTGTGTTCAGCTGTTTCAGGCTTTTGCCTTTTCACATGAACTGTTATTTACATTTTTACTTCTTCTTTTCACATTTTTGCCTGAACTGAATTTTTACTTATTGATTTGGATTCCGAAATTTCATTAATGGAGAATCTTTTAATTCTATCGTACGAGATTAATTTGAAAATTCGCTTGGCTAATACATCCACTTTGAAAATAAAGGAAAATTAAGAAAGGAAAATAATAATTATAATGAACAAACAAACATAAAAGAAAAGAAACACCTCTTATTCATGTTAACAGTTCCGTCTTTTTCATGCATTATATGACTTATTATTTATAATTATTTTATAATTCTTTATACTATGTCAAGCTTACTTTCCCTTGCTCTTATTGAAAACTCCCATAGTAAAGCCATCGCCAAGCCTATAAAATCGCGGGCATTGAATGTTGCACTCACTGCATTCATAATTACAGTGATATTGCATTTGAAATCAGTATTATTTATGATAATAAGATTTTAAAAGAGAGTAATTAAAGGATGAATACGGTCTGAATGGCAACTGACGAAAACACTTCCGCGTTAGAATAGTTTTAACTCAATCTTTCCTTCATTGATGCGTTGTTGTTATTCAAATTGAAAATTGCATTTAAAACTTAATAATTATTACCTTAGTATAATGCATGTAAATGAAAATTCAGGATCCTGTCAGAAGTTGAATTGGTAAGCATGTAATGGTACTGTTTAGTAAATATATCTCTATTCCAAAAAAAAGTAAAGGCCGCTGTCGCCGCTGTCAAAGCTTATGGACCTATCTCCTCCTAAACCGTAGGGATTTGAGTTTCGACTAAGGTGCCCACAGATTCGAAAAATTCCGAGGAACCTGCTAAGCTGATTAATAATTTAAATTTCGAAAATCGAATTATTTTAGAAGATATTAATAAAAAACTGAAAAAATAAACCGAATGGTTGCCAGATTTCGCATAAAATCATTCATTCCTTTGCAACAAAGCGTTTCCAAGTATCTAGAATCGCGTGAAATTTACAAACATGAGTTAGAATTACACCCATTTTACGATAAATTAAAATGCTCGTCCGTGCTCTAATTTCCGTAAATATGCATCGATTTTAACGAAATTTATATATTTTACTCTTATCTACTGTACCATGTACCCTATTGAAAATGGTATTTGTAGCATTTATAGTTTTTCTACAGGAGCACTCAAAATATTCCCAACACGTTGCGTTCTATGGGAAGTTATTCTTTAAAGCGTATCATCCTACTATATAGTTACGCTGATCCCTGACTCAAGATAAAACTCATTTCCACCATTACTGCAAAAAGATTACGAAATTAAGCACTGAAAGCCTAATAATATCTACACCATTTGTACGATCCGCTTGAAATTTTCCATAAATATGTATAGAAATATAGAAAATAGTATGCGCTATTTTAAAAATCTGAAAATCCACCCGTTCCCTCATTTTTAAGCGATTTTTCGCTCTTTTCAGATCCATTTTATTTCCGAGAGTAAAAAAAGTTAATCATTTGCGTGACAAAAGTAGCTGTTGCAAGTGAGTATGACATCATATTGATGTCACAATTATCCGGATTTTTCCTGATTTATGAGTTTAATTTTTTTCATAAATAAAATTATTTCTTCGGGATTGCGAAGGTATATTATAGTAGTGGACACTCTCCATAGCTGCTTGCTTAGGTCTTTGGTACACAAGCTAAGTTTCAATAATGTAAACAATTGTAAATTTGGTAAAGTGCAGCGATCCTAACGGTAAAGGAATAAAACATTTCCCGCCCTGACTCTTAACCAGTTTTTGTTTTTAATTTTGCAACCTAGCATGTGAACGAGATTATAAACACCAGCACTCAATTTTAATATTTTGTTTCACATTTGCTGACGTGGCTGCCTTAGCAACAAATGAATAAAAAAAAGGGGGGAGGTTCTATCTTGAGATTATTAAAATGCATGGAGTTCATATTTGTCAACGAAAAGTTTTCGTCTGCTACGGTGTATATTTACATTAGAAAATAACTTTGAATTGATTACTGAGTTTTTTGTGTAAAATGAGTTTTAATTTTTAATATGAGTTTAACGGTAACTTGAAACTGTGTTAAAATTTATCGATGCATGAAATAAACGTATATACTGTTTGAGTGTGATCGCCATTATAAATTAACACTTTTTAACGCTTTCTAACAAGGTTGAAAAGTGTTCATGATTTCAGTTTGTCTGTCTGTCCGTCCGTCCGTGCTCTAGCTGTCGTAAATATACATCGATTTCTATGACATTTATGTATGTTATTGTTATTTCTCTCTATTCTAAAAAAAGTAAAGGCCGCTGGCGCTGTCAAAGCTTGTTGGCCTATCGCCTCCTAAACCGTGGGGATTTGAGTTTCGACTAAGGTGCCCACAGATTCGAAAAATTCCGAGGAACCTGCTAAGCTGAATTAAATTTCGAAAATCGAATTATTTTAGAAGATATTAATAAAAAACTGAAAAAATAAACATAATGGTTGCCAGATTTGGCATAAAATCTTTCATTCCTTTGCAACAAAGCGTTTCCAAGTATGTAGTATCACGTGAAATTGTCGAACATGAAGTAGAAATACACACATTTTACGCCAAAATTAAAACTATATGAAATAAGTACCTCAAAATGTGTTACACAAAGTTGACAATTTTCAAATAGTAAGTTCGCTTAGACAACAGGAGTTTAGAATTAGCGATTATTCGTTTTTCCAAAACAGAATAACTAATATCTTGAAAATGAAAAATAATTAAAATGCAGATTATTTTAAAGCCGGTTCGGTCCAGCTGGATTATTTGCTACCAGTAGAAATATTTGGCGGCGTTAACTATGCCATTATAGCAGTTATAGTACACTTTGGATATTTGCTAGCGCGACGAGATGGTATAATTCGTGGTGCTAAGTACGCCAATCTGCAAACGATTATGTAAATGAAAATATGGATAACGGTTTTCCGGTAACCTTAAATGAACAGTAATTATAGGTTGTGAGCATGTGTCAATCCCTAAATAATGAAAAGTCGCCATTGGTGACAAGCTATCCTATTTGTTCCGTAGCTTTTATTAACTTTACATGTACGCAATTCGCCAAATAATGAAAATCGCCATGGGTGACAAATTCGCAAGATGTCCAATAGGTTTTACATTATTAAAAATACAGCTGAAACAGATGTTCTGATTTTATTACGCTTTAGCTCCTATTTAATATAACTTTTGAATGGCAACATTAAATATCATTGTTTTTCTGAGGAGTGCAAATAATTTTTCCAGCGATTATAAGCGGAGTTCACACTCCAGGTGGAGAATAGCTCAGGACCCGTACAACACGGATTCCCATAACAAAATATCTTCCGTGTCATGAGGGGGAGGGGGTCTACTGTAGTGTGAAGTTTAAATTTTTATGTACCAATGAACATGCAAGAACCAAGCAATGTGTAGCTCAGTAACATTCTATCTGATCCAATCTTCGGGTTTTGTCTGTTGAAATTCTGTCTTTTTTACGAATAAGCCTTATTAGGGCCGAATGCCTGATACGAAAAGCAAGCGTAGCGAGTCTGGGGGCCTTGACCCCAAGTACAGTAAAAATTCACAAATATCACGAGTGTTATTAAATTCTTTTTTACTATCTGAAATAAAAATGAGACAAAAGCTTTTTGAACCATAAATCAGAAAAAAAATGTTAGTGAGACGCCTATATTTATATCATGCGTTATCTAGAACATAACTTTGAAATACAGGGTGTTCCAAAAACGGACTTTCATTCTATATCTATAAGCGATAAGTGGACGGTGTAAATTGGAAAAATGTTCAAAATAACGTCGGAAATAAGACTCCGTTAGCCCTTTGAGGCGCAACCTTTCCCAATGCTGTAAAAAGGGCAACCGTTGCCATCGCTCGACTTAACTACCACCAAGATGGCGGACGATCGAAACGTTCATCGCGT
>JAWZYV010002263.1:0-13159 GCA_038373885.1 Cheiracanthium punctorium | reverse complement strand
TAAATTGCCTTACACATTTCCAGGCTTAGGATATAGAACTAACTATTATTGCAATAGTGCATATTTTAGCACATTGCAAGTGTGTGTTAAGAAGTTATTTTTTACTTTTTTATTAAAAGGAGTAGAGCATCCCTCTTTTCAAGACACTATAACAAAGGAGATCATTTTTCAATCCTTTGAAGAAAATCTGAAGATAAAGACAATTTTATTTGTTTTGGGAGGGGTAGGGGGTGGTGTGGAATTTGATTGAACCAGTTACTTGGACAATCCAGATAATCAGCACTCTACTGTAGTAACAATTTTTTCATGTGGCACAAAATGTCCATGCAGACCTTTTGTACCATTTAAAATAATATAAAAGTTTTTTTTAATTTATCGGTTTTTTTTTTTAAAGTTCTTAGTAATCTTTAAACACCAATTTTAGAGTTTCTTATTGAGCTGATTTCTTGGGCCAATTGGATACGAATTTTAGGGGGCGTACCAAAGGGGGGGGGGGGGTTAGGGGGGGAAAAACCCCCCATGGGAATTTTTTCTAAATACAAAATGTATATTCTTCACTACATTGTCACCAAGGTATACATATATATAATTGTAGTAGTGTAACCTCCCCCCATAAAAAATTTCGGGCTACGCCCCTGCTAGCAATTAATTTAAAAAGCAAATAACTAAGAAAAGCCTTTTTGAAAAAAAACAGTAATAGCACTTTACAAGTGTGGGATTGAAAACTAAAATTGTTATTATTAAAAAGGTATATATTTAAGAAAGATGTCTTGAACGATTTTTTCTAAAAGAAAATGTCAATAAATTGCAATGTAAATTTTGGAGAGCTTTTCATACGCAAAAAAAAATACAACTGGTGCTCACCAGCAGGTATGCTTTAAAACTGAAAGTAAAACTTTGATGTAAAAAAATGAAATACCAACCCACAAGAGTTTAGATTTTTTGCACAGGAAAAAGAAATAAAAGGAATGGAGGCGCTAAATTGGAATTTTGTAAAATTTTTTTCTCTGTAAATACATTGGGCAAACCCTTTAAGTTTATTTTAGACGCCGTTTTTCTCAAGAAAATTATCCATAGAGAGATATAAATGTATCTACAAATTTGGGAATTTCTTGAAACCTGCTTCTTATCTTCTGTAATGTTAGTGTAATGGTAATATTACTTTAAAAAAATAAAGACAAAAAAATAGACTCATTTCAAATTAATGTCTTCAGTGTCCAAACACTAAATTAGTCCTTTTTGAAAAAATGGTTATTCAGCTTTAAAAATCATCATCATCATTTTGTAAACAAAATGACAATGAAGAACCCCTTCCTCTGACAAGGGTGGGGGGGGATCTGGTCTATTGAACCAAATTTTACTGATTACCAGTAGGTAGTGTCTTAAGAAGGAAAAAAAATACAATGCTTTAATTCAATTACATATTGCCACCTTACAGAAAATTTTTCTGTGAAGTTACTGCATTATAAAATGAATATGCTGCATTATGAAAAGTTAGAATGGATGACAATAACTGTACACACGTCAGCTCAGGCACAACTCTAAAAACTTTGAATGAATAAAGTGGACTGTATATTAAAAATACTCTTTATTTTAATCTGGATTTAACAATTTTTGCTGCAGCGTGTATATATCTCGTAACGCCACAGCACACATTTGCCTCTCAAGGCATCTCGTGCACGGTCTCGTACCGTTCTGACCGGGGGAAGCGAGAATGCAGAAGCTGGCCCTCCGCTGCTAACCACTTGAGTGCCACTTCAAAAGAGGATTTAAGGACAGATGACCTGAGATCTTATCTTTAGCTTTAGCATTATGTATAAATCTAAATATATAACATAAAATACGAATGATGGTTAAATAATTATTACTCAATGCAAGGATATCATTAATAATAGAATTATGATTAAAATTTGTAAGGGTAATATGAGGATTGTCGCTTTCACAATTGCCCGTTTTTTTCAGTTCAACAGAGTCACCACATACTGAGATTGGAATTTCAGGATTGGGATATTCTCCCTGACTCAGAAACGTTGGTCCCTCGAACCACAGATCATTTTTCACTAGTGTCTCTGGATTCATCCCTCTTGAAATGAGATCTGCGGGATTGTTTCCGGAAGATGCATGACGCCATTGTTGAACGCTTGTTAACTCCTGTATTACCGCTATACGATTTGCGACAAATGTTTTTAGAAGATATGGCTCTTTCTGTATCCAGGAAAGGACAATCATTGAGTCAGTCCAGAGAAAGATATCTACTGTCTTAAGTTGTAAGGAACTCGTCACTTTAGTCATCAGTTTTTCGAGAAGGACGGCAGCGGAAAGTTCGAGTCTGGGCACTGTTATTCGCTTAAGAGGTGATACTCGTGATTTGCTGCAGACCAAATTCACCTCGGAATCTCCTCGATCTGACGTGGATCTGCAGTAAATAACACATCCGTACGCATTCTCGGACGCATCCGCGAAACCGTGAAGTTGAATATGCACTGATTTTTGCATTATAATGCATCGATTAACACTTACACTATTTAGTAATGGCAAAGACTGAATGAAGTTTTCCCACTGTTTTGCCTCCGTTTCAGGAAGCGGATCGCTCCAGTCCAATTTCAAACACCACAGCCTCTGTAAGAATATTTTGGCTGCTGTTATTACAGGACCCAATAGTCCTAGGGGATCGAAAATTCTGGCAATTGTTGAAAGCACAGATCTCTTTGTTGGCGGAACCGAGTTCTCTATCTGTATTTGAAAGGTAAACTGGTCTGTAATGGGCTTCCATGAAACTCCTAAGGACTTTGTTTCATCTTGAAAACTGTAACTATTGTCACAGTCTGTTTTTAGCTCTGGAGAGCTACTACACCACTTGTGTAATATGAAACCTCCACTGTTGAGAGCTTTTATTAACTCTGATTGTAATGCTTTAGTGTCACTCAGGGTGTCTGCGCCACTGAGGACATCATCAATATAGAAGTCTCTCTCTATGACTGGAGTGGCTAAGGGAAAGTTTTGTTGTTCATCTCTGGCTAATTGTTGAAGAACTCTTGTAGCGAGGTAAGGTGCACTCACTGTACCGTAGGTAACAGTGTTGAGCTCGTAAGTCTTAACTGGTTCATTCACTCCCTCCCTCCAAAGTATTCTCTGAAGTTTAGTTTGACTCGGGTCAATTAAAATCATCCTATACATCTGCTTTATATCAGCTACAAATGCATAAATATGCTTACGAAATCTAATCATTATCTTAAATAGGTCATCCTGAACAACCCCACCATTGTACTGTAAAGAGTTAAGCGAATTCCCTGATGTTGTCTGCGAGGAAGCGTTAAATACTACACGAAGTTTTGTAGTACTTTTATCTGGGCGATAGACTCCTAGATGCGGTATATAATATGTTCCTACTTCTTCCTCACATTCCGAAATCTCTTTCATGTGCCCTAATGTTTCATATTCCCGCAAAAATTCTTTGTATAATGATAAATAATCAGGGCTCTTTTAGAAGGCGACTCCACAACGAATTTAATTTCTTGAGGGCTATATTTTTAGATTTCCCTAAACAATTGGGATCCTCTTTTAGCGGCATTTTTACTATGTATCTACCTGTACTATCTCGTCTAATGTTTTTCTCAAAATGATTTTCGCAAATTATTGTTTCTTTGTTTTTAGGTATCTCAATCTGCACGTTCTCTATTTCCCAAAATTTCTCTATGGTTTTGGTTAGGGCAATATTATCTTGAATAAAGCCGCAATGGACCCTATCCGGCGTTTCAGTGGGTACGCTTCCACTTGCCACAAAACCAAAAACAGTATTTTGAAAGATTAAATTACTGTTAGTCGGACAAATTTGACCAGGTCGCAACAATTCGTAGAAGATTTCTGCGCTCAAAAGTAAATGTATGCGACTTGGTTTGTTAAAGTGTTCATCTGCCAGGTTTACATATTTTAATTCGGGTATATTTATCTCAAACGTTTTTGACGGCATGAAATCAGTAATCTTGGATACTATCAAAAAAATCTAATTCTTTCTCGTAATTTCCCTCAGTGTTGGAAATCGTCGCTTTAACTACAGATTTAATTGTTGTGCAGGTATCGCCAATTCCACAAACTGTTAAATTAGTTTTTTCTCTTTTTAAATTAAGGCTGTTAGCACAATCTGAAGTCATGTAGTTATTCATTGCCCCTTGATCCAAAATCGCACGCACTCTAAAATTATTACCAACGTTATCTCTCACTAAGCAAGTTGCAGTGCTAAGGAGCGTTGTTTTTGATGTATTTATTACTCGCGAGGAGAGCACCGATGTGTTTATATTAGATTCGACGCTAGCCAAGGATGCTGGCTGGAATGTTGGTGCCTCCGCACTCAAAGTACTCTCTCTTGTACCTCTTGTAATAGGGGGGGAAACCAAATCGGGGTTATTGGCCGCGCTCTCTTGTCGCAAAAACTCACCGCTTTTCGGGAAATGTAATGAGTAGTGATGTCTTTTATTTTTTCCATCTCTTTTGCACAAAGAACAAGAAAATTTTGATTTGCAATTATTAATTAAATGTTTTCCAAGACAGCAAAAGCAATAATTATTTTTCTTAAATATTTCTACTCTCTCAGAAACAGGCAAGGCCATATAATTTTTGCATTTATATAAGGGGTGATTTTCATAGCAAAGGCAACACTTTGAACTCTTACTCTCAGCTAAAAATACTCTAGACACATTTCTCGAATTAGAGGATTTTTGATTAAAACCTTCCGTTAAAAGTTTTCCCCGTGACACAAAAAATAGATCTGCTTCTTTTCCCAATGTTATGGGATCAAACCATGTATCTGCCTGCCTAACACTGATATGAGACGCTGTTTCTTTGTCTAATGTTTGAAACAACTTGTCTGATATAATTAATTGCTTTAATTTCTCAAAATCAGACACCTCTCTTAATTTTAAGTAATAATCAAAGCTAGTTGTCAAACGAGATGCAAATTGTACATGGGTTTCATTTGCCTGCCTAGTAGTTTTTCTGAATTGCTCCAAACATGACTGGGCGGTTGGTTCGAACTCTCTTAATACGATTTTTTTCACTTTATCATAATCATTTAACTCATTATCTCTTATGTAAGAAATTATGTTTGAAGCTCTCTCACCTAGTAAATTCAAAAGTATCTCCGCCTTAAGTGCATCGGGTACGCTCTTTGTAACAAAGGATCTTTCTAAAGAAGTAAAAAACAGACCCCATCCTTCTGGTCGACTCGGGATTTTAATCGTTAGAGTTCTTATACTTTTTATTAGCGAATCTAATGAATCATATCTCTCAACTTTATTTTCTGATTTGTCGCTAGTTTTTGGAACTGTTTTTGGAATTGTTTGCAAGCGTGACAGTTCTAACTCAGCTTTCGCTCTCTCTAATTTAGTTTGTTCTAATTGTAATTCTAACTGTGATTCTGCTTTCCGGTCCTCAATTATCCCCTCTAAGAGACCTGATACAAATTCTGGTTCATTTTTGAATTTATCAGTATCCTTTATAATATTAATAAGCTCTGTCGTTGTCATTTTCTCTGTTATTTCCTCTCCTAACTCTATCGCAGCGAGCTGCAAATCAGCTTTTCTCGCATTTTTGAACATTTTTATAACAAACTCAATCACTAATTTCTAACTCAAAACAATGATAAAAATAAATTCAATTAAAGGCTAAACACAACTCTTAACTCTAAAGAATAATAACACAAATTATCTCAAGGGAGTAAATGACCAGAAAAGCTCAGCACCTACTTCGTCACTTGTTACACAAACAAAGGAGCTTCATTTATATCCATAAGGCACCGGAACCGTCTCACGTGAAGACGGACCAAAATGTACACACGTCAGCTCAGGCACAACTCTAAAAACTTTGAATGAATAAAGTGGACTGTATATTAAAAATACTCTTTATTTTAATCTGGATTTAACAATTTTTGCTGCAGCGTGTATATATCTCGTAACGCCACAGCACACATTTGCCTCTCAAGGCATCTCGTGCACGGTCTCGTACCGTTCTGACCGGGGGAAGCGAGAATGCAGAGCTGGCCCTCCGCTGCTAACCACTTGAGAGCCACTTCAAAAGATTTAAGACAGATGCTGCAGACAGAGGCGCTCAAACAATAACTATGATGTATTATGCTATACAAAATTAATGTAAGAAATTACTTTTTGAATTTTCCAGGCAATCTTAAGCATATCACATCACTTTCCATAGTTCATTCAATGTCTGAAATATTTTAATGATTTTACTTTCTCTTAGTTATTAAAGTACTTTATATTCTTTCTTTTTTTTTTACTTCTTATGAAATAAGCTAGCTAGTATGCTCTGAAGTAGTTAAACAATAAGCAAACTAAAATTTAATGCTCAAATTGAAATATGTATAAGAAAAAGTCTGGATATACAATATGCAAACAAGCCAGTGGTGTAGTTGTGGGGGACAGCATCCCTCTACTTTTTATATACGCTCATGAGTCTCCTCCCACATTTTATTTTCAAGAGGGAGGCTGAAACTTCTTTTTAATGTATTAAGTTTTTCATTTTGCAATTGTGGTTCAAAAAGGGAAAACCAAAGGGAGCTTTTTGTACTACCTAAAAGGATTTTAAGATTTACCACTTTGTAAATGCTAAGTAATGTGACTATATCCTTAGAAATAGAATACACATGCCATCTTGTCAAATGGTTGAAAAAAATGTTCCCAAATTGTTGAAAGGGGGCAGGGGATTCAGTAAACAAGGAGATTAATAGAAATTTAAAACAAAACAAAATCCTAGTTATTTTGACATTAGGATTGTTGATGATGGTAGACAGGGGTTAATCCAGGAATTTTTTCCGGGGTCCCATTTTTGCAAAAACTGTTTATTTTTGTGAACTTCTATATCAAATTTTATAAGCTTCAACATCTATTTTTGTGATTTTTCATACAAATGTTTGTAAAAGTCACTTTTTTTCTTAAAATAATTTATAAAACATATTAAAATACAGGGTAAAATGCCAATGAAGTGTTATTTTAATCAATTGTAGTTTTGTGAAGGGACTGTTTTGATCATTTGTAATTTTTTGAAAATTTTTGCTTTGGGGGTCCGTAAAATGGACCCAAATTTCATCTGCAATGATCCCTGATAGAAAAATTATGTTTCTCTTAAGGCACTGTTAATCAAAATTACATTGCTTTTACAATTAACTTAATTACACTAAAGTAATAGCAATCAATTAATAAATATTTGGAATTAATGATAGTTAGTTTTATTTTCAGTAATAATTACATTTAATTAATTACACATATTTAAGTTATATTCTTCAAAAATGAGCATCCCCCAACTTTTTTCATTAGGACTGCACCACGGTTATAAACTAATCCACCTCCTCTCCCTTGAACATCTGCATTCTGAATGTACATACAGGTACAGGATGGTCATAAAAAGCATTGCCTATATAGTAGAGTCTTGACTTATGCAAGAGGTGGGTTCCTAGAAACCTCCGGTAAGGAACAATTTTATGTTCTTAATTAGGGTACATATACAGCTTTTTGAAACACAAACACAATTATTTTAGACAATAATAAACAACTCTCAACTGTTTTAAACCATTTTTTAACCTTTTACATGCCAATGTTCCCAAATGGGAATATGAAATTAAACACTTCTTGAAAGTTTAAATTTCATTAATAGACCATAAAAAAAAACTTTCTGACTTTTGTCCAGATGTAATATGAATACTCATTAGAACCCACTTAAAAAGTCCTCTGTCCAAGTCATCACCCTAGACAGATACCTCTCATGTAGACTTGCCATAACACCCAAACACTAAACACCTCGATTCCGTCTGTAAAAGGTTAATTACACATTATCATTTCCCACATAAGTAATGAATAAATGCTGTATAAAAAAAAAGCAGTGTTATTCAACATAATACTGTACAGTATTGTAAATGCACAAAATTAATAATTGGTATAAGAGAAAGATATATAGAGTACTGTACTGTATATATACTATGCAGTAATAATAACTATAAACCCTTTTTACTGTTGGCAAAAAAAATTGTGTTGCATTAGCTCTGAGATACGTTACTAGTAAAAAATTCCAGTTCGTGTTGTAGTATGTGTCTACTGTATATGAACCTCTAGTGGCATAAGCACTCGTATGATTGGATGTAGGAGAGGCCATATCGAGGGTCCTGCCCCAGAAAGATACTGTATTTTACTGTTGAACCACTTCTTCGTTATACCAGTGGGTAAATCATAATGATAATATGGAGGCATGGTCCCTTCCTGTCTATAGGTATGGTTGCCCATATCTAGCAGCCAAATTCAATCGCAATAAGATTTCAGAAGTAGTTATTCAGAGGTATGAGCCCTTGACTCTGTAAATGGCAACAAAGTGGCACTTATGGTTATGGTTTAGATACAGAAACTGAAAATTTTTGAATGGCAAAGCTCATTTTTTTTTTCCATTGTAAAATGTTGAGTGCTTGTGAAAGCCTTAATGAGTATTTGAGATAATATAACAAAAAAACAGGCAAATCATGCATGAATAAAAAATTCTTAACAATCTGGATGTACAATTCAACAGAAAAAAAATTTCGACCTCTTTCAGCAAAGTCCACACATAATACTACAGAAAAGTGGAGACTGAGAAGTCAGTCCCTACTTTTCTGTAGTACTGTATGTGGAGATCTGCTGAAAAGGAAAATGATAACTTGTAGGAAAAAATTAATCATACATAATTAGTTCATGCACAATATTTGCAGGTCATATGAAATATGGTCAAGAAACTAAAGCCTCATTCCAGATAAAGCATGAGTATGTAACAAATTCTGTCATCTATGCATGTAATTTTTATTCATGTGAACAAACAATCATTTCCTTACATGACATGCAAGAAACATAAAGTAGGGGAAGGGGAGCAGTTGTAAAAGGGGTTTCTCAAGAACATGTAGGATTTTAAAATGCAAGTGCCTGCTGGGATCCAGTGATTTGAAAGAAATGGGTAAAATACATGCTACAGCACATCAGCATGATCTCTAATTAAGAATGAAGAGTTAAATCATGAGTATTTGCAATTTGCAGAAAATCACTATTTTCAGGATTGTGCAAATAAAAAATAAATAAGACTTAAAGTGAGTGCTTTTAAGTCACTATTTTAAACAAGCCACTTATTAGAAATATTCTGTATTAATGGAAAATGTTTCAAATAACATTGTTTCAAAAGTCTTTGTTACTGTTGCTTTAAAAACTTAAATTTAAGTTTTAACAAATTCACAAAATCAACAATTTAAGCTTCATACATTCAAAAATCTGGAGTGACTCCACTCGACTTTCCGAACACTTGCGGAAAGTCGAGTAAGATCATTACCCAGCATTTAAATAAATTTTAATCGATGAATAATTCAAACATATATACTAAACTGAAGCCAGTGGTGGGAAAAACTACTTTTTTTTTGTAGTGCGCTACAACTACCGCTACTTTTCGAAAAATGTAGTTAACTACAACTACAACTACTTTTTAACAAATGTAGTTAGCTACACTACTTTTGAAATGTAGTCGCTACTTCGCTACTTTTTCGTAGTAGTTTTCGTACTAGTTTTTCGTAGTAGTTTTCGTACTACTTTTGAAATGTAGTCGCTACTTCGCTACTTTTTCGCTACTTCGCTACTTTTACGCTACTACTTCGCTACTTTCGAAAGCCACATAGTGACAGACTGAATGGAAATATAGAGAAAGGGTTTATACCTTTTTATGTCTATTCATGGGTTCATCTTGCTGGATATTCTTCAAAAATTAAGAAGCCATTTTCACGAAAATGCATTACTTTGACTGCACTATCCCTAGTTTTATCTGCTGTATTTATTGGCATGCAAGTACGCATTACAATGCGAGATTATCATGGTCAAGGTCAGGCAACATGATAGACAAATTATCATGATAGACAAATTTTGCTACCAGATTCAATTTGCATTACATTCATATTTAAGGATATTTATATCCTAATTAGAGAAAACTATCGATATCTAAAGCCTTGGTTTTCTACTCGCGTCCAGCGTGATTAATGACCTCAGCGGGTGTCTCTCGCGTCCAAAGAACGCGTTTATTAAAAGGTGGTTTCCTTGTAGCGTTGAGCGCTGCAGATTTGGTGGACGCACGAAAGACCCCGGGCACCTTTTCGCCTTTAATCAGAAAAAACTATTGCTCTAATAACCAACTACCAGGCGAGTATTTGAGCAGGGGGAGGCGCGCCCCCTCCGAAAATGTAAAGCAATTATTAAAAAGGAGCTATTTTGAAACATTTCTTTTAACTTTAGAACAATAAAGTTTAAAATACCGAATCGTCCCCCTCCCCCCGAAATGGAAGCCTATATATACGCTACTGGCAACTACTGCTAATTATTGAAGTATTGCTGAAACTAATTAAGTTTTAATACCTCTATGATAAAAATAAATTGGGAAAGTGAGCTCTGAAAGCATGAGAACTAAAAAAGTTTTTAAAAATATAATAATAAAATGGATGTCTGAACGGGAAAAAAAGGCCCGTTTTGAGACCCCTTTCATGTTGTACAAACATTCTAGTTTCTTGAGCACAAATCAAAATTAATGAGTATAAAGGCCTTTTTTCATGACTTACCAAATTAGTGATTTATGACGAATGACCCGTGTGAACCATGTAATATTGTATAATTGTTTTAATTGAAAACATCACATATGATATGCATATTATAAAATAATGAAAACAATTACTAATTAAATTCATGATATATCTATTTAAAACATTGCATTAAAAAAATCCTCTATATATGTTAAAGAAATTTTAAAAGTTATTATCATCAACACAACTTTTTCTTTGTGTTAGGTATAAAAGAATTTTATAGAATTATATTGTTATTTTAAGGCTAAGAGAGAGATAAGTCTCTAAGGATTTTACAAACTATTAATTATTAATAGAAATTCTCATATTTTCGTATTAAATTCTGAAAATTATTACACAGAAAACCTAATAATTTAAATATAATAGACACTTTAAAATTTTAACGAAGGAAAGCAGAATTTCAACATATTCATGGAAGACTGCCATGCCTCTAGTATAAAATAAAAACCACATAAATTTATTCAAAAACATGTTTATTAAATTTTAACAAGAGCTGGATCTCAAAATTGTTATCCGCCAAACATGATCGTCGAGGAGAAAATGCGTCCAATGCAATCGAAAACAATCTTTGTACAGATGCACTGGACGGCACGCCAGTGTTAGTTTTTTTTTTGAAGGCTTCTTTCATATACGTGTACGCCGAAAGCGAAGATAGGGGTTTAATTGGCTCTGACAAGAACCTTGTAAGTTCTTCCTCGTAACTATTTCGAGTGCATGCGAAAGAGAAATTAAAAAAACCAGAAAAGTCATCATCCATGGGCTGATCCTCGATACTGATATCTGAAGTTGTCGGAAACATATTCTGGAGGTATTCCTCCATCCATTTTTTTGGCTTCGGTCTTCCTCTCCTCCTCAATCCAGAATAGTTTGAATCTGGGATGGAAACAAGCTGAGAGAACAGTTTCTCTGTCCCACAGCAAATGACTAAATCTCGTTTCCACCTGACAACTGAAGATTTTGCGCCCCCTCCTATTTTTTAAAAATGCAACTAGGTAGCTTTCATATACCATTTAGCGCCCCTTGGCCGATGCTGCGCCCGGGTACAGTTGACCTTCCTTGCTCCCCCGTAGCCAGGGACGGCCCGAAACGGTAAGCAAGGCATCGGAGCGCCATATTCGAACTAAAAAACTAAGGAAAACTTAATCTGGAGAATAACACGGGGCTTCTTTACGTTTGCAGGGAGGCTCCACGTACCCTAGATCAGCTCTTGCACCTAGCTACGCCACACATTTAGCTATAAAAGCTTTCAGGGGTTAAAATGAGGCTTTCAACTTCAATAATATACGGACTGTCAAATATGCATGGTGCTCTGAAACTCATTGGCAAAAAGTTAAAGAGTGGTAAAGGTAAATAAGACGGTTATGAATCACGTAACAATGTAGGGTTTGATAAGTCGTCCTCGAGTACCTGTTAATAATTTATTTTTTCACAGAAAGTTCACTAAAATTCACTATTAACATGATTGATTACTACTGTACATTGACTAAAAGATTTATTATTAAACAATTATTAACAGGTAAATGAAACCATTTCCGACATCCACAGTGCTATATTATTCTGAACAGCCTTGGTAGAGATGGCGCCCGGTGCGGTCGCACCGTTCGCTCTACCTTAGGACCGAATCTGAAAACTGTCACTACAAACGAAGAACACTGTAACCGAGGTCAGCAATATTTTTAGCCCCTGAAATATCTTGGATGCATATGCTTATACCTTTTGTCCCTTTTCAACAAACTCAAAAAAGATAAGGTTATCAACTCGTAAAAAAAAAAAAAGAAATGTGTACAATTTCTACATATTTACTTTCTTTTTTTCAGTTTCAGGTTCCACGAAAAATGTACTAATCAGTTTTTACACTTCTTTGAGACAAAAAACATTCAGAGTTGTAGAACATAATCACGTGATTAATTAATGTTTGAAAAGCTACAATACTGCAGAACTGTCATTACTCTTGTGGAAGTTGAACACACCACCAGGACACAAGGTTAATAAAGAGTGCCCAAACTCAAAAAAGTGCACTGTAACGTCGAAAAATGATCAAACCTTAATATAAATATACTTAGTAAAACTAAGCATAAATAAAATTGTTGTTCAATGCATCGATCATAAGGAGGAGGCAAAGAGAAAATTAAAAATGTCGGTGACTCTTCCAGAAGCGGTCTCGATGCTTTCATGAAAATTCCTGTGAGAAAACCGTAAGTTTTTCTCACGCTTCGCAGTTTTCCGTAGATGGTGAGTGAGAGGATGGGGGGGGGGGGGATCGCTAATTGCGAGGACTGACTATATATCATGTCAGATTTGAAAGGATATCGCCTAAAAGGAAGTTCACGGAATACTGGACACTGAATGATTGGCAATCATCCTGGCAAGTGGACACTACACTGTATTTATGGGTGCAATAAAAAAAAAGATCAAAGAAAATTAATGATGTTACAAAAGCATACAATTTACAGATATGTAAAATTCCTTTTCGAAAGCAAAAAATACTCATTTTTATGTTGATTTATGTTGCAAACACGCAATAGCAGT
>JAWZYV010002262.1:0-16290 GCA_038373885.1 Cheiracanthium punctorium | reverse complement strand
AGTTTATAAATTCTGTATAGTAAGTTGTATTTATGAAGCACTAAATTACAAAACTTACAATGTAATTTTTAAAACATTTTAATACAGAGTTTTCATAATTTGTATATATATAACTGATGTTGTTGAGTTTTACTTACATATTGACACTCACTTTACAAACTATTCTGTTTGACTTTTTTAAATGATGAATTGTCTTTTAATTTAATGCTATCTGCATATTTGCATTATTAACGTATACAGGTGATTCCGAATTCAAAACGTACAAAACAGGGAAGGAGTGGTAGAGGCAACCAAGATGGTTCAGAATCACATAGCAACGTGAGGTTTCAACCGTCGTCTTCATCTATGCGTTAATAATAAATTTGGAATGATAGTGAACTTTCGGTCCATGGCCCGTTAAAAGAACCGTTGGCGCTTAATGGGTTAAAAGAACTCAATAATGTCTTGGGATGATATTAGAATGCCTCTTCATAAGTTACAGGGTGCACTTTTGCAAAAGTACGTCGTAAGCGATGAGACATGGAAAAATATATATCGTATGCATGCACATTTTACAATAAAATCTATGGCCGGTAGTGAACGTAATAGACAGCTGAGTAAGTCTCGTGTTCGGGCGTACCGCACGATTGTCGATCTAACGTTCTGGAGTTTTGGTCGGTTTTCTCTAGTTTTAACGTGAATACGCGTTAGAACTCCCCAAAAAGTTCTCCGACCAAGGGAACACCTCCCCTATATTCAGATTCCCCACGTGCATGCTTGCCATAACACAAAATTAAAAAAAAAATTACAGTTGTTACTGGCAAAGTTAGATTTTGCCTCAGAATTAAAGTCTGCTTCTGCGCTACCGAATAGTTCACATACAGGGTGGCCATAATTAAACTGCAAGTGTTTAAGGGGTACCGGAGAGAAAACTACCGGGAATATTCCAGTGAAATTTGGTATCTACACTTTTCAGAACATGCGCAATTCAAATATGAAAAAAAATCGCCATTGTCACCCCATAGATGGCGCTGTACCGTATTTCAACGCTCACCGGTGGCATATACAACTTCCAAAACCGATAGACAGAGCATAATGACATTTTTAGTGGCATATAAACAATGTAAAACATTATTTATAGTTCATCAAAATTCCATACAATTCGCTTCAGTAATTAAATTTTTACAGTATCTCGCAATTAAAAATAAACGTCAATTACGATAACAAATTAAACAATCCATAAAGATGCTTTGGAAAACAATTAAACCATTATTTATTCAATGTAATTATATCACCAGATGCAACCACATGCTGAAAACGTAAAACAGCATGGTCCAGCGTCGCATTTACAATCTCTGGTGTAACATGCCTCACGTGTGTCGTTCTGCTAGATTTAAATTCAGCAAGGGAAGCGTGTCGTTCTCTATAAACGATATCTTTCAGATGTCCCCACAGATAAAAATCTCAAGGATTAAGTTCCGGTGAACGTGGGGGGGGGGGCAAGCATTGTCGAAACCTCTACTTATGACTCTGTCCGCACCAAAAGTATCAGGTAGCAACTTTTCAACAGCTTTAGCGATGTGAGAGGGTGCTGCGTCCTGCATAAATACAGCACCATATATTACAGCACCATATATAGGGTGAAAACTTTCTTATTTTGCATATTTGAATTGCGCATGTTCTGAAACGTGTAGATACCAAATTTCACTGGAATATTCCCGGTAGTTTTCTCTCCAGCATCCCTTGAACACTTGCAGTTTAATTATGGCCACCCTGTACATACAAGAGGGGTAGAAGTTCGAATGTTTAGTCATTGGTGCTTTCGACCAGTGACTTCATGATTTTCTTCCCTAATTCTTATCACTGGTCCGTATAGATGATATTAAAAAATTTACAAAACAAAAGGAAATAGACGAACAATGTATTTTCATTTTCGTTAAGAGCTGAATTGAAAAGTGCAGCATCATATTCAAACTATGTGAAAGTCGATAGCCAATGTTCTTGAAATGCTCTTATTATTTATTCTTTATCATATACCTAGTCACTTTCATTCTTTCTACTACAGTAACTATTTATCTTCTCTCGAACTAATGACAGAGCTCTCAGAGGGGAAAACTTCCGTCCTCAGTATGAAAATTAACGCCCACAGTGGCATAATTTGCTCTACATCAATGATAACACCGGCACTCACACAAAAAAAGTTGTTTGTACATCGGACGCCACCTATCTACCGCCATGTATTTCGACCCGCTGAATCCGAATATCAAGTCAGTTTAAGCCGTGCACCCTCGGGTATCGAGTAAATTGAAAAAATAGCGTAAATTGAATAAATATGGTAATTAAAAAATTTATTAATCTAAACCAAGCATAATTCTTATGTATTTCGATCCGCTGAATACAAATTTCAAGTATATTTACATTATGAACCGTTCTAAATCTCAAAAAATTGAAAAAAACAAACTTGAAAAATGTTAAAAATAGCAAAAAATCGTCATTGTATTAATGAAAAAATTTTGTTGACCCAAATCAAAGAGGATTTTTAGGTAATTTGATTTGCTTAATCCGAATTTAAAATATATTTGGCTTAGAATCCCTCAAACTCCCCAAAAATCGCAAAAAAAACCGATAAAAAAACAAAAGTTACAGTTAAAAAAATTGAAAAAAATCTATAAAACATGATTAAATACGTTTCTTGTATTTTTTATGCGTAAAATATAAGTACAAAATCTGAAAATGCAAAAAATTGTAATATCTCTATAAAATGATGTATAAACAGAATAAGGAGAGCGATTTTCTCAGATTTTAAACTGCAGTTTGTTTATACATCACTTTTTAGTGATATTACAATTTTTTTCATTTTCAGGTTTTGTACTTATATTTCACACATAAAAAAATACAAGAAACGTATTGAATCATGTTTTATAGATTTTTTTTTCAATTTTTTTTAACTGTAACTTTTGCTATTTTATCGGGGTTTTTTTTGCGATTTTTTGAGAGTCTGAGCCAGCCAACTATATTTTAGATTCGGATTAAGCAAATCAAATTACATAAAAATAATCTTTGATTTGAGTCAACAAATTTTATTCATTAATACAATGACGATATTTTGCTATTTTTAACCTTTTTCAAGGATTTTTTCTTTTTCAATTTTTTGAGATTTAGAACGGTGTATAATCTAAATACACTTTAAATTTGTATTCAGCGGATCGAAATACATAAGAATTATGATTGGTTTAGATTCATATTTTTTTTAAAATTACCATTTATCCAATTTACGCTATTTTTCAATTTACTCGATACTCGAGAGTGCACGGCTTAAACTGACTTGTAATTCGTATTCCGCGGGTCGAAATACATGCCGGTAGATAGATGGCGTCCAGTGTACAAACAAATTTTTTTTTGTGTGTGTGTAATAAATAAATAAATAAAATGCGAGCAGTTTAGTGACGTAAAAAAATCTGATGTGTCCAACACATGACTTCCTTGCACGTCCATTAGATCAAAAATATTTTCGACGCACTTCCTCTAAATTTATTTGTTTGAAAGAGATAAAATATCAATAATAGTAAGGTTTAGCAATTTCTAGCCAAATATTTCGATATCGCCAAGCTGAGTTCAATTTGAAAGATTTCCTTCTGACACTTTATTTGGCGATATTTCACCAAAAGCCGACAAACTTGAGATAGTCAGCGAGATTTTGGGGATAGCCAAAGTAGTCAGTGAGCACAGACCTTCAATGAATTGAATGCATCTATACACCTCAATGTATTCAAAGTCATTTGGCTCACCATGTAAATAAATTCTCAGTCGATTGCTGTCAAAAAAGATATTGAAAACAGTTAGATATTACAATAGTTCTAAATACAAAGTTAAAAAAATCTACGGGTTAAAGTTTTAGAGTTATACAAAATACGAAATAATTTTTGGCGCCAAATTTGGCGATATTTCGGCGAAACTCGTCAATGTCGACGACATTTGGCGAGATTTTAAGCATAAACCAAACAATGACAGATTATCGCCAAATTTGGCGATATTTCGCCAAAACTCGCCAAGAAATGACAAATGGCGATACTTTGGGCATGGACGAAATGACTGACTATCGCCAAATTTGGCGATATTTCGCCAAAACTCGCCAAGGTCGAGGACAGACGGCGAGATTTTGGGCATGTACCAAACAATGACTGTCTACAGTTGTGTTATAATGAAGATGTCCATAGACATTAAGGTACTGAAATTCTTTTCGGTGGTCCTGTAAATAAACTCTCCAGTAGATTGGAACCAAAAATCGAGATGCACAACTAGATGTTACAACATTCTTATATATGAAATTTCATAATAGTTTTTGAGATTTGAGAGTTAAATATGCACACACGTACACCAAAAGTCGCCAAGCTTGGCGACTTTTGGCATAGTTCTTGAGGGAGGCACGTGACCGTGGTCGGACCATTACCTAACTTATGTGGTAGGACGGTATTGTGCTTGAAATGGATGAATGCCCCTAAAATTGCTATTGACCGTAATGTATTGGAAATCTTTTGAGTGTTCCTGTAGCAGAACTATAAATGATAAAGACACTTTTTTTAATAGAGAAATTCATTTTCTAACTCTTTACAGCATATATCACTTCTGAGTCGTTTGAAATAGCCCAATACCTCTAAAAAACGCTTTGATGAATTTCGGCCCATAGAGCGTAATGTATTTCGAATGTTTTGGGCAGTCCTGTAGATAAACTATCCAGTCGAATGGAACCAAAAGGGGAGGTGCACAACTAGATGTTACAACTATCCAAAATATGAAGTTTCGACATTCTACGCCTAATAGCTTTTGAGTTAGGCGAGTTTAATGAATTTCGGCCCATAGAGCGTAATGTATTTCGAATCTTTTGGGCGGTCCTGTACATAAACTATCCATTCGATTGCCACCAAAAGGGGAGGTGCACAACTAGATCATAGAACAATCCTAAATATCAAATCTCAACATTCTACGACCAATAGTTTTTGAGATATGCGAGTTACATACATACGTACGTACGTACGTACAGACGGCATGGAAAAACTGGCCACAGTAGACTCGCCACTGGTCAAAATGAGTTGCAGACGCGTTAATATGATCGTGCATGCTAGCCTACGATGAGATGCATCGAAAAAATTTTTTAAATTCAATTTAGAGGTAGTCAAAATCGGTTTTTATGTCGAAATTTGGCCCCCAAAATTTTTCGGGATCACATTACTTCCTTATACTACGTACAAGGAAGTAAAAAAGAGGAAACGTAGAAAAGTGACAATTCAAAAAATACATACCAAGAGTGCAAACATGTATGTATGTGATTTTAGTTGTCGAAGTCGAACTGCATTCAAGGTTGGCGCTGATTTACCCTCAGTTTTTTTTTTTTTTTTTTTTTTTTTTTTAACTCTTTGCATGTTGCCGGGATACAGAATGTTAAAAAGCAGATTGAGGGAGGTATTATCAAAATAGGCCCCTCCCTCAAAACCCCATTTTTAAATATTTAGATAAATAATTAAGTTACTAGAGTAGTAAGGGAGGTAGAGGAAGTGTCTGAAGCGAGTTATACATTTCTAAAACCTTCGGAAAAAATCTCTATAATTATGTCAAATGGAAAACTACAGAATACAGATTATATAAACTTTGTTAATTACCTACACATGGAATTAATAACATCGAATCCACACACACACACACTTTTATCAATTGCAGTCGCATTCCATCCAGAGACTTATTATCGCATGGGCAAATCGGGACTATGCCCAGGCTCCCCGGTGCGAAAGGACCCCTAATATCAAATGCTGTTCTGAATTTTTTTTTTATATCAAAATTTTATGAAAAATAAAACAGATTTCATAGATGGGGCCCCCCAAATTCATCAAATCCCGGGGCCCCTGTCAGTCATAGTCAGGTTCTGATTCCATCTAGAATCATGGAAACTTCTGGGAAAATACTCAACCTATAACCTGATATATTCTCCTACGGCAACGCCTTTTTACTTCCTTGTACGGAGTATAAGGAAGTAAAGTGATCCCGAAAAATTTCGGAGGCCAAATTTCGACGAAAAAACCGATTTTGACTACCTCTAAATTTAATTAAAAAATTTTTTTCGATGCATCTCATCATAAGCTAGCATGCACGATCATATAAACGTGTCTGCAACTCATTCTGACCAGCTGCGAGTCTATTGTGGCCAGTTTTTCCATGCCGTCTGTACGTACGTACGTACGTATGTATGTAACTCGCATATCTCAAAAACTATTGGTCGTAGAATGTTGAAATTTTATATTTAGGATTGTTCTATGATTTAGTTGTGCACCTCCCCTTTTGGTCTCAATCGACTGGATAGTTTATCTACAGGACCGCCCAAAAGATTCGAAATACATTACGCTGAATGGGCCGAAATTAATTAAACTCGCATATCTCAAAAACTATTAGGCGTAGAATGTTGAAACTTTATATTTAGGATTGTTGTAACATCTAGTTGTGTACCTCCCCTTCGGTTCCATTCGACAGGATGGTTTATCTACAGGACCGCCCAAATGATTCGAAATACATTACGCTCTATGGGCCGAAATTCATCAAAGCGTGTTTTAGAGGTATTGGGCTATTTCAAACGACTCAGAAGTGATATATGCTGTTAAGAGTTACAAAATGAATTCCTCCATTAAAAGAAGTGTCTTTATCATTTATAGTTCTGCTACAGGAACACTCAAAAGATTTCCAATACATTACGGTCAATGGCAATTTTAGGGGCATTTATCCATTTCAAGCACAATACCGTCCTACCATATAAGTTAGGTACTGGTCCGACCACGGTCACGTGCCTCCCTCAAGAACTACGCCCAAAGTCGCCAAGCTTGGCGACTTTTGGTGTACGTGTTTGCCTATTTAAATCTCAAAAACTATTATGAAATTCCATGTATAAGATTGTTGTAATATCTAGTTGTGCATCTCGACTTTTGGTTCCAATCTACTGGAGAGTTTTTTTTACAGGACCACCGAAAAGAATTTCAAATCCTTTAATGTCTATGGACATCTTAAATATAATACAACTGTAGACAGTCATTGTTTGGTCGATGCCCAAAATCTCGCCATTTGTCATCGTTCTTGGCGAGTTTTCGCGAAATATCGCCAAATTTGGCGATAATCTGTCATTGTTTGGTCCATGCCCAAAATCTCGCCATTTGTCGTCGACCGTAAATTTGGTGCCAAAAATTCTTTCGTATTTTGTTTAACTCTAAAACTTTAACTCGTAGAATTTTGAATTTTTGTATTTAGAACTATTTACAGGGTCAGCCAAATGACTTAAAATACATTAAGGTGTATGGATGCATCGCATTCAATTCATTGAAAGTCTGTGGTCAATTACTACTTTGGCTATCCCCAAAATCTCGCAAACTCTCTCAAGCTTGTCGGCTTTTGGTGAAATATCGCCAAATAAAGTGTCAGAAGGAAATCTTTCAAATTGAACTCAGCTTGGCGATATCGAAATGTTTGGCTAGAAATCGCTAAATCTTACTATTACTGATATTTTATCGCTTTCTATCAAAATAAGATTAGATTGAGTGCGCCGAAAATATTTTTGATTTAATAGACGTGCAAGGAAGCCATGTGTTGTCTACATCAGATTTTTTTTTCACGCCTTTACTTCTCACCATTTCTCTTTCTTTTCTTTTCACCTTCCATCCTTTCTTTTCTATTCGGCACAGCCAGCTGCGTCAAAAAAGGGTCTCTAGATCCAAGGCACGCGATGAACGCTTCGATCGTCCGCCATCTTGCTCGTAGTTAAGTCGAGCGATGGCAACGGCTGCCCTTTTTTCAGTATTGGGCAATCTATCCAGCTGTTCTCGCATTCTTCCATTTTTCAGCAGATGCCAGTGCTGTTAAAAATAATAGTGACCATTTTTTTACGGGAAATGACGTGCTAAAAATAAAGGATTCTCGTGGAGCTATGTCACTCGCAACTATTTTAGTAGAAATTAAATCCATTCTTCGTGACTGGCAACAGTCAAAACGTCAGAGTTTGGTGTTCCCAGAGCGGGAACACTGCGCATTAAAGGGTTAATTCTAAAGTTTGGACTTGGATTCATTCTGAATCCTATCGTGGTTATTGAGGGACGTGACATGAAAATAGGTCCCGCCTTCAACTGGAGTTTTTCAATTTTGGATATGGAATTCAGGTTTGGGGGGAGGAAGAAGTGAACACAAGCAATGCATACATATCTTGAAACTTTAAGAAAATAGTTAAATTTATTCTATAATCATGAGAAACAAATAATATTCTTAAAATAATAAATACATATAAGAACCTTTCACATCCAAACATTGAATAAATAATAAGTGATATAGGTACCTGATTTAGAAGGAAGAGAGTCTGTCTTTTTCAGTAAGTAATCTATTTAGAATTATAGAAATGTGTGGATAAGCATACCTTTGACCTGGTATATCCTCTTACGGCAGCGTCTTTAAATCACTCCCTCGCTCTTCTCAATTCCCCTCCCCCCCCTTTTCTCTTTGTATTTCTTCCTTTCCTTTAGCTCTTGTACTAGCAGTATGGAAGAACTTATGTTTTTCTTCATTTTGGAGAGAAAGGAAGAATACATTATTTGTAAATTTTTGACTTATTATACTATATGGTATTGTAAGTGTTGAGGGAGGTATTATCAAAATAGATCCTGCCTTCAAAACCTGGTTTTTTTTCTATTTTAGGTAATTATTAAGCTTACAAGTACGGAGAAGTGTCACAAACAAAATATACATATTTTGAACCTTTGAGAAAATTATCAAATTTATTCTACAATCATGTGAAATAAATAATACTTATGAAATGGTAAATACTGTATATATCTTCGACAATTAACTAAATATTAAATTAATAATGTAATATAAGTGCCAGAAGTCCTTATTTACAGGCAAGCTAATTTGTAATGATCGATTTAATTTTCATCAATCATTTTATATAGTCGTAAAACATCTAAAATTAAATAAATCTTTGCACATAAGTTGGACTTACAGCCATTCTTTTCTTTTCACTCTCTCGTAAACTTTCACTTACTTTTCTTCTCCTACACTTTTCCTTTATAAAAAAGTTTTTTGAAAAGTAGAGCACTAACGTAAACTTATATTTTCCCATTCAATAGCGGACATAAGGGAGGAGCTAAGGGCTTCATCCCTCCCCGAGAGGAAATTGCTAAAGGGTAACATTCTGCTTTATAATACACTGTTAATGGGTAGAATGATCTTTTTTATAACTTAGCCCCTCCCAAAACGTTTTACATTGGTTCTGGCTAAAATTATGCTTTATTGTACACTTTGTTTAGATATGGCTAACTCCGGAGGAAAGGAGGCTAACTGAGAACGATCGGAGTTAGCCATGGTTTAGAGAAATAAGCTTTTTTCCAATAGCACCTCCCAAAAAGTTTTCTGGGCCCGCCATTGTTTCTCATATTTCCAAGAGGAAGGATTATATTATATATATACTAGCGGCTACCCGCGACTTTGTCTGCGTCGGCTTTAGAATTAGGTCCCGAGAGAAACGAAGCATGTGTGAATAACAAATATGTTTGCGACTAAAGAAACTGCATTTAAATATTATTTGCTTTTTACTTATTTTAAATGGAGTATAATGCATGGTAGTATACTTCATTTAAAATAAGAGAGTATGCAGAATAACTAAATTTAATTTTTTTTCAGGCATTTGGCGAATAGAGACAGTTACAACAGTATTTGCGAACTGTTTTGAGTGTTCTTATAAAAGAAATAGTTATGCTATATGCATGAATTTTAGCCTGTGTTAATCACTACAAATAAATTAGCTCATGAAATTTTAGTTCTCCTTACAAAAATACCTAAAACAGTAAGATTTAAATGGATAAAAGCACACTCTATGATTATGGGAAACGAGCTAGCAGACGGATTAGCAAAACAAGCAGCTATTTACAATAGTAATTTTATCACTAAAAACAAAAATGGTAGTCGCCTCCAAGAAATAGCAACCGTTTCACTTCCAAGCCCACTATCTTATCTAAAATACATATTAAAAAAGGACAAATTAGAAAAATGGAAAATATCATGGGACACAGAAGTTACAGGCAGGTATACTTACCAATACTTTAAAAAACCATCAGAAGATTTTCTTTTAGAACACAGGAACCTTTACCTTTTTTTTACCAATCATGGACCATTCCCAGAATATTTTTTAAAAATAAACAGAGCCTCCTCCGATCATTGTAAATGCAATATGCAAGGAAATTCATTACATTATTTCACTAATTGTAAATTATTAAAGCAATACAGAGTTTTAAAATCACCTTCACAAAGTAATGAGCAGTGGGCTGCATATGTATTAAAAAATAAAAACTTATGCAACAAAATAATGAAAGGGATTGAAGAACTACAAAATAATCAACCCAAGTATATTCATCCGATTGATATAAGACCTCATACACCAGTAAGCGATTCAGATTAAATAAATACAAGAATTTCAGTTGATAAAAACCACGTAAAAACTCTTAAATAGAACAATTTTTTTAATTATGAATTTATTAGCATTATTTCCTGACATAGAATTTTTGTTGCTGCTCTTATTTCGTTAGATTTAAAAAAATACACTTCTCATATCGAAGCCAAAATTTATTTTTCAGTATATTATTATATGTATATGTATGCTTTCAAAAAAAAAAAAAAAAACTTTCTTTCTAAAGCACATTTTTGAATATTAGTTGTATTTATTTATGTTTAAATTTTTCAAAATTACTTTTTAAGTTTATCATTCTCAAGCCTATTGTTTACTTTTAGATATTTATTTACTTTTTTTTAACTTTCAAAATTGTAAAAAGAAAAAAAAAAGAACGTGTTAAATATATGTATCTATGGTCAAATGTTACTAAGAACAATATTGTGAGCAATTGTAAACCATTGTAAACTAACTGCCTTTATATTGCATAACACTGATGTATTTTACCAATTGTAATATAAAAATGAGGGAAACCGCTGCTTGCTGGACCTGAGCCTAGAGCTAGGGTTCAGCAGGACAGTAGGACACTTCAGGAACTAAAACAGGCTTTAAACCAAATAGGTAGGCCGTTCCTGAAGGTAGTATCCTATAGTATCCTGTGTTAATCAGGAATAGTGCAGCTTTCTATTAGCGAAAAAGTTTTAGAATCGGTTCTGTAGTTAAAGAGATGCCCATAGAGCGTAATGTATTAGAATTATTTTGAGTGCTCCTGTAAAGGAACTATTTGTGCTACATGCATGAATTTTAGCCTATAATACTCAGGAATAGTGTAGCTTACTATCAGTGAAAAAAGTTTTGGAATCGGTTCAGTACTTACAGAGATACACATAGAGCGTAATGTAATTCTTATGAGTATCCCTAGAACTATTTGTGATATATGCATAAAAGGTAGCCTATAACACTCAGGGTCCCCCCAGTGTCTAAGAGGTTCTGCTCTCAAAACTGGAAGGCGGGAGGTGCCAGGTTCCAACCCCGGTCGCTCCCCATTATGGTCATTCTCGCCAAACTGTTTTTTCGTCAAATGAGTTGCCAAACTGTTGCCAATCGTATTCAAAACCATTAATAATTTCATGTGCCCGGCATTTATCTCGGCAAAAAATCGCTCGTCTTGGCGGACCGCCGGGATAATACGTAAGTACACTTTTCTTTATTTATGCTTTTTAATATAGCGTAAAATCAACATAATTTCCATACTAATTTATGTTTTCCAAATGCATGTGATTTTGCAAATAGAATTTCTGCTTTATTTCAAAAGCAAAATCATTTTGTGCGGGCGATAAAACAGTTTTTAATTAATAGTCAGAAAAGTAATTAAAATTTCTGAGCCTCAGGTACACTTTACCGAAGTCATGGGCCCAGTCATGCTCAAATTTTCAAAGCGCTGCTTTTTGTCGATTTGTCTGGAGAACATTCATTTTTATTATTATAGATAGATAGATTTGCTATAAAACTGGTATAATTTCCGTATTATTTAATGTTTTTCAGATGCACGTGCTTCTTCATTGAAGTAATAGCATTCTTGTTAGCTCAAAACATGAATCACTTGATAGGGGCGAAACTCGCCAAGCATGGCAACG
Organism: Cheiracanthium punctorium; assembly: GCA_038373885.1. Lineage (NCBI taxonomy): Eukaryota > Metazoa > Arthropoda > Arachnida > Araneae > Cheiracanthiidae > Cheiracanthium > Cheiracanthium punctorium. Next base: position 4,212 of record JAWZYV010002262.1, on the reverse strand, counting down.
TAAAAACGGTTTTTAACCCATTTATGCCTAGTATCCCTTTTTTTGGGACGGCATTTTCGCTATTAGTCGAAAACGTTATTTATTTTTCTTAGCCTTTATTCGTGAGTATTGAGCCTCAACTCTACAAAATATTTTAACATGACCCAGTAGGATGTTGATATTTTGATTTTTATGCATAAAGATTTTAAAAGAAATTATCCCTTGTTGAAGAAGTTGACATCAGAAATTTATCTATTATTTCTGTTATCAGAAAAAATCGAAGAAAGTCGCAAAAATATCCAGGCACAAATGGGTTAATGAATAATTAAAGAAGTAATTAAAAATCTAAAATTCTAAGTAGCCTATAACCTTCTCCAGGGTCCCATCTATATCTAAAACCAAAATTCATCATAATTTATTCAGCGGTTTAGGCGTGAAAGCGTCATAAACAAACAAACAAACAAACTCACTTTCACATTTATAATATTAGTTAGGATGTTGGACTTCTTACTCTGCTTTGCATGCAAATCCTAGCCCTCCGTCGGGAGCTAAAGGTTTCATTTTATTATTATTGTAGAGAGAAGGTAAATTTTTAGGTGTAAGTTAAGGTTAATTTGATTAATCTGTTTTTATTAATAATCGACAGTCAGTATTGATTATTACCAACCTAGCCAGTTTAAGTGAATAATTTATGAGAATTCATACTTTTTCCCTGTTTATAATTATAAATGAAGTTTGGCCGATGCAATAATTTCCAACATTACTTACAGAAACGATGTTAAAATTTATTAACTCAAGACTTAAAAAAATTTTATTCATCAATAGACATAATGATATGTATGTTTACATATACCGACCCATAATGAAGGAGTAAGAACTGGGTGACCCTCCGGGAAATCGGAGATAAAAAAGTATGATGAGGACGATCCAAGAGGGAAAAAAGAAAAAGGTCCAATTCAGTAACAGGAGTGACCTGAGAGAAGCGTGTTTCCTTTCTACTACCGATACCAAATGGCAACGCTCACAATACACATTGGAGATAAGTGCTGCCGGAATATCCCTCTATCAGTCAGTCAGCGTGTTTCCTCTAAGACATAGGTTCCCAACCTTTTTTGAACTGGCGCCCCCTTTACTAGTGGATATTTCAATACCGCCCCCCTTCCACTCCAGATAAACAAGAGCGTACATAATGCATTGTGAAAACAAGAATTAAATTTAAAAAAAAATACTAATAGATAGAATATTGTTGGAACTGAAACGCTATTGAATTTCTTCTTCATTTAAAAAAGAGGAATAAAAGTTTTAGCTTACCTATTATAAGGACAGGCAGGGGTTTTGATGATACGAAGTAATAGATAATAAACTATTGCTTTCTAAATAAATAAATTGACAGTTTCAGAGAACAATCAAAACGCATACTTAATTACATTAATAAAAAGTATTTTTATTAAAATATTATCAGCGTAATTTTAAAGTCTTTTTAGACTATATTTGGTTAATCTTCCCACGAACCTCCGTGCCATATCAACTCCCCCTAATTTTCTCTGGGGCTTTTACCGCTCCCCTAAAAGCCTCAAACGCCCACAAGGGGACGTTATCGCCCACGTTGGGAACCTATGCTCTAAGACGATGCCACGGGAGACAGATGAGGACGGCGCCCCAGAAGGGGTGGTGCCACGTAAACAAAGTGTCGATCCAATATCCAGAGATGAAGCTCCCTGCTAAAACATAAAATCATCAGGCCTTAGTTGACGTGCGAATAGGGGCAGATGGAATCCCAATACAAGAACTTAGACTTTTCTAATTTCCAGTTTGACAGGGGAAAACACGAGCGTGCACAGGGAGAAATGCATTTGAAGAAGGGTTCGTGGGGAAAAGAACTTCCACGTTTTAAAGCAAGCGTTACATGGCTATTTATTAAACGTGCGATCTGTTCTCGTTTTTTTTTTTTTAAATTGAAATGAACGATTGTTTTTTACAAATGTATTTATTATATATTATGTGTGTATACTTAGACCTTTTTAAGCATCGGCATTTAATTGTGCAGTCTGTTCTTGTTTTTTTTTCTTTTTTTTTTGGAGGGGGGGGTTAAAATTAATAATTGTTACAAATGTATTTATTATATATTTATAAATACATATATATGTGTGCATGTATGTATTTACACACATATAAAGTAATGTATTTATTATTTATTTATATATGGATATATCATTGGCGTAGCTACAGGGAGGTTACCCCCCCCCCCCCCCCAATGAGGAATTTTTTGTCATACAAAACAAATTTTCTTCACACTCGCACAGCACAAACATACACACACGCGCGCACACACACACACACACATATATATACATACATACATGAATCGTTGCAGTCGTAACCCCCCCCCCCCTATTCCCTATAAAAAATTTCTCCCTGCGCCACTGGAATGTGTATAAATACTTTTTAATTTACTATATACAATCACTTATACTTAATAATGACTAGAGGTCAGAATTATTTTAGCTAATATTGCAATGCCCACTAACTTTATTAAAAAGGATGTCAATAAATAAAAAGAAATAGATGAGATTACAAACGACTTTTAAAAAAAGTTCATAAATTCTTTTCATTTTTAAAATAATGGTTACGCTTTTCAACAAACGTCTCTAACCAGTCTCTTAAAAGAAGTTAGTTTATCCTTCCCCTTCTGTGTCAATCGTTGCATTTGGACAATCGAGAAACAACAACGATCAGGTTTGAGGAATTCAGAATACTATTACCATAATCTTAATGAACTTGACGCCAGGATTATTTAAACTACCTTTGTAATTTCATATATTGAGTCTTTCATACAGCATCAAGATATTGAGTCTTTGGTGCTGCTGAGACGCAACGTGTGCGTTTGGGCCATCAAGGGAGCAACGACGATCAGGGAAGGAGAATCGCAGCCACCGACGTTTCTGTTCGATAAGAGGTAGCAATAGAAACAAAGGCAATAAATTTTCATTCTGCCGTTAGAGTGTAATCTATGAGAGCTATTTTGTTAACTCCTGTTAAAGTGCTTTAAAGACTACGCTCGCTACATTCCTGGCAGACTATTTTTTAACAAATCCCAATTATTACACCAACCCCAAAAACTATTTATTGCTCGTGAATTTTTGCGTAAACAAGATGGTTGTTTGTGTTAACAAGGTTCAGCAGTATAGGCACCCTATAAAAAATACTGGTCTTAGGATAAGCCCAAATATTTTCTATCTCATGATTAGTTGCTTTAAACAATTTATTTACAATCAAGCCGGTGATGGAGACAGGTGAGTGAGAGGGACTATTGCACATGATCCCGTGGACATCGATAGTCTGTGCTTAGTAAATTGAATAATTTCTAGCTTTATAAAACGAAAAATAAATAAATAAATAAAAATAAATCAACTTTAATTCTAGTAAAAGTAAGTTTCCTTCTACCTCAAATTAAGTCTTATAGTCTTCCAAATAAAAGTAAAATCACACCGAGGCACTGAGCGAATTATGCCTTCATCTCAGATGTTGGAACTATCTTATCTTATTTATCTATCCTATCTTATTATTATCGTATATGTTCCTCTTATCAAACTAAAAAGTCAGTGGTTACGATTCCCTTCCCTGATCGCCGTTGCTCCCCGACTGCCCAAACGCACACGTTGGATCTCAGCTGTACCAAAGACCCAATTATGTTGATGCTGCATGAAAGACTTAACCCATTTATGCCTAGTGTCCCTTTTTTGGGACGGCATTTTCGCTATTAGTCGAAAACGTTATTTATTTTTCCTAGCCTTTATTCATGAGTATTGAGCCTCAACTCTACAAAATATTTTAACATGACCAACTAGGATGTTGATATTTTGATTTTTATGCATAATGATTTTTAAAAAAATCATCCCTTGTTCAAGAAATTTACATCAGAAATTTATCTATTATTTCTATTATCAGTAAAAATCGAAGAAAGTCGCAAAAATATCCAGGCACAAATGGGTTAATATATGCAATTACAGTTGTTAAATAATTCTGGCGTCAAGTTCTCTAAGATTATGGTAATATTCTGAATTCCTCAAACCTGATAGTCGTTGCTTCCCGATTGCCCAAATTCAACGATTGACACAGATGGAGAAGGGTACACTAACTTTAAGAGACTCGTTAGAGACGTACGTTGAAAAGCGTAACCATTATTTTAAAAATGAAAAAAAAATGTATGAACTTTTTTAGGAAGTGGTTTGT
>JAWZYV010002261.1:0-12595 GCA_038373885.1 Cheiracanthium punctorium | reverse complement strand
AGGGGGTTTTAAAGTCATTTATATAATAATAATTTTTTATTATTTTAATTTTTTGGGTTTAATTTCCCTAGGAACAAACTACGGAGCTAATTGGGGGTTTTTTGGGGAAATAAAAAAGGTGTGGCCGGTTTTCGTTTTTTGTCGTTCCCGGGTCCCAAACCAAAAACGTAAGGGTTTTCGGTTAAAAATTTGGCACAAGGTTTGGGCCCCGCCCGCCGTTATCGTTTTTCCCGGGACCAAACCCGGGAACCACCCCATCCTTTCGGCCCAAACAGGGGCCCGGGGCGGACGTTTTTTGTCTTTTTTGGGGTTCCCGGGCGGGGAGCTTTTTATCGCCCCGGGCCCCATTCTGGGGCCGGCTTTCCCGTGTCGGAAAAAAACCCTTATCCGATGGACTGGGTTTGCTGGGTTGTTTTGGGAAATTGTGCTTTTTTCTGCGCAGTTTTTTCCCTTTTCCTATTTCTATTGTATTACATCAGAAAAGAATTTTTTAAAAAATATACTTTTTAAATTTTGTTCAAACCCCACTCAGGGTAAAAACCCACCCAAAAAACCACACCCGTATGGGGTTTTGGGAGGGGCCCGTAAACCCGGCAGTTCCCCCTTTCGATGTCGGCATTGGCATACGGGAAATTTGGGGGACGGTGTGGGTTTCCCCATTTTTGCTGGCAAAAAGGGTTTTGGGGCGTAGGAAAAAAAAAATTTCATTTGGGGGCAGGGCAACGGCCCGATAGCGGCTACCCTTTTGGGGTTTAAACATGTGTTTTGGCGATGTACTGCCACCAAAAGTAAAAACCCGATACGGTCCAGAAGTTTTAATTTTCCCAAAATGAACGGTAAAAGCCACCCACAAGCGCATATTTTATTTTTTAAAATAATTCTTTTTAATTTATGATTTCAATACTTTTATTTACAATGTTTTGGCCCGTAGGATTCAAGGCCCCCCTTCACAGGCAAAAAAAAGGAGGGGGGGGGGGGGGGAATCATTCTTTCGGGAAAAATTTTTCCTGAGGCCCTGTAAAGGGTTTGGTCAAACCGGCATTGTCAATCTACAGTTTAGATTTTGGGTGATTTTCCCCCGATGTATTGTAAAATATGCGTTAGAAATTTTGCCATTTTTTTATAAACTTATTTTTGAAGGGGTTTCTAAGCGCCCAACCCCCCCCCTAAATTTGGGGGCAATTTCTGTTTTGGTTTTTCCCATTTCTAAAAATAATTATAGGACTAGGGAATTTCATTTTATAAAAAGTGATAGAAGTTAAGTCCCTTCCAATTTAAAAAATAATAATAAAATTAATTAAAAAAAAAACATCCAATGCTGAACTTTTAAACGCTGAATTTTAAAATTTCACAAAAGTAGCCCCCCGTGGCCGAGTGGATAGACCCCAAATAGGGGTTAAAGTCTTTGGGGGAAACCCAAAACCCCCTCCCCCCCCCCCTAGAGGGAATGAAGTTTAACTTTTGAGTTTTAACTTGTTTTGTAAATTAAAGTCTTTCTATAAGAAAATGTGAAAAAAAATTGTTTTCGTCCCCCCTCCAAAATTTTTTTTTTTTTGGGAAACCCCGCGGCGGGGTTGAAGTGTGAAGGTCCAGGGTTCAGGTCTCCCGCGCATCTGCCCAATTTTTCAGTTTGGATGGGGGTTTGTTTTTCTCCAGAGGTAAATTTGAATATGGTTAAAAAAATTTAAACCAGATTTTTGAAATAGAATTGAGGACAAATCCCCTTTTGTATCCCCAATTCTGGAAAAAAAATTTGGGGGATATTTTAAAAAAATTTTTTAAAAATTTCCAAAAATTATCTAATATTTTAAAATGAAGGAAATAGGGTTTGATTTTTAAAAAATTTTGACCAAGTAATTATTAAAATTATGTTCAACCCCAATTTTATTGCTTATTAATTGTTTTATTTTTGGAAAAAACGCTAGAAGCCTTCTTCCGCAGGGCACCGACCCCCTAAGGATTAACTCTGTGTTTTTTCCTTAAAAAAAAAACACAAAACAAAAAAACTTTCTGAAATTAAATTGGTTTAAAATAGTAGAAAAAAATACCTTTTAAATTAGTTTTTTCCAAAAAAATAAAAAATATCCAGTTTTAATTTTTATATTTAAGGAATTTTTTTTTTTTTAATGCATTAGTGCTGTTGTTAAAAAAAAAAAAAATAAAAAAAAAAGTTTTAATTAAATATACTGAATAATTAAAAATTTGGGAAAAAAATTTTAATAGTTTCATTTTAAAAAATAATTTGAATAATTAATTTAATAGCTTTTATTTAAAACAATTTGTTTGTCATGTTTTTTTTTAAAATTAAAAAAATAGTAAAAATTAGGGCCCAAAATAAATGTTTTGAAAAAAAACATTGTAAATGCTGTTCCCAAATTTAAAATTTAAAATTTTAAATTTGGCTCTTTTTCCCCCGTAAAAATGAATAAAAGTAACCATTTTTTGTGATTTTGTAATTTATTTTTCAAAAAAATAAATTTGAAAAATTTTCATTGCAGATATTGAAGTATGAACTATTTTGCAGTAGAAAACAAAAATTTGTTTTCTTTCTTTTTCCACGCGTTTAAATTTAAAAGTGAAAAATTTTAAAAAGTTTAAAATCTCTCGGACTTTTTTTTCCCAATTTCCCCGTGTCCGGTACACAAAAACTTTAACCCTGTAGCAAAACGCGCAGGGGGGGGGGGGGGGGGGCCGAGTGTTTTTCCCTACGGCTTTCCCCCCTTGTGGGAAACACGTATTACGAAATAGGAAAAAAGGGTTTTTCCCTATTTAGTTTTAAACGGTAAATCGAAGAGCGGAAGTTTTTTTTTTTTTTTTTTTTTTTTTTTGGGTTTCCCTTTTTGTATTTGTGCCGTCTCCTGCCCTTTCCCAAATTAAAGGTTGAAACAGAAATCATTCGAAACGAAAAAATTTTAAAGTAACGCGGATTTTTTTTTTGGGGGGGGGTTTTTTTTTAAAGAGAAATGGAGTTTGCTGCATTTTTTCTGGAAAATTTCCCGTTTTTTTTTTTCCCCTAGACAAATTTGGCACTGACTGTAGTGGGAAAAAAATTTTAAAATTGTCTGAATGTGGTTAGTGCTTTTATTTTTAAAATGGCTAAGTTCTTACGTCATTTTGACGGACTTTGCTTTTATTTTTTTTCTCTGGATAAACTGTTTTTTTTTTACTAAAGACTAATTGGTTTTAAACCCTAAACTAGACAAAAATTTTAAAGTTGTTAAATGTGGTTAGTGTTTTTTGGGTTTTTCATTTTGCTAAGTTCTCACGACAAAAAAAAAGGGGGTAATTTTGTTTTTTTAAGTTATATTCAAATTTGTATTTTTTTTAGCTAGTTTTTTTTTAAATGTTTTTTCTGGGGGGGATACTAAAAAAAGATGTAGTTAAAAACTGAAATTTAAATTTCAAAATAATGCAAAAAAGAAATTTTTTAATTCAAATAAAGAAACTTAAAAAACTATTAATAAAAAAAGGGCAGGAAGGTTTTTTTAAATAAATAACTTACAAAACTACTTTTAAAAAATTTTGCCCTATTTATTTAAAGTACTTAATTTCATATTACCCCAAAAACAACAGAAAAAAATAAGTATATTTGTTATAAAAATTTCCTTTCTTCTACAAAAATGATAATCATAAACTGTAAAATTCATTAATAAAAATTTTTATTTAAAAGAAAGTATTTCAAATAATAAACATGGTTTTTTAATACTTATTAGTTTCATTTATAGTTTAGCACTAAAAAAACCTATTAAAAAATAACTTTAAATTTTTAAATTCCCTTTACATAAAAGGGGGGTCATTTTCCCCAAAAAATACTTAGTTAAAACCCAAAAAATACTTAGTTTTCCCAAAAAGAAACTTAGTTATTAAGTTTAAACAAAAAATTTGTTTGTATATAAAAAATGAAAAATTTTTTTGAAAGAAAAAAGGGTTTTTTTATAAAATTTATCCGTTTATTTTTTGAATCACCCAATATTTTAATTTTTTTAACGTAGGGTTGTTTACATTCTTCTTTAAAATAATATTTTAAAATCAAAAGGGGCAAAAAAAATTATTTTTTTTTTATTATGTAAAAACTTAAAAAAAAAATAAATTAAAAAAATTTTTTTTTAAAAAAAGATGTTTTTAAAAACTTTTTTTTTTTCTTCTTTTTTTTTTAGATTGCGTGAAGGGTTTTATTTATAATTTTTGGGTTTTTAGAAAATTAAAAATTTTTTTTGGCTTCTAAAAGATTTTTGGAAAAAAAAAACTTTTGTTAGTTAAAGCCAAAATATTTTTGTTTAAAAAAATGTTTTTAGGGTTCTGACAAACAAAAAATAAACTTTTAAAAAAAAGAAAAACTTTGGGTTTGTTGCATAAAAAAAAATTTACGGTTAATTTTAAAAAGGGGTTTTCCCTTTCTTAAATTCATAAAATTTAATTTTTTTTTAAAAAAAAACATTTTGCAATTAGGTTTTTTTTAAAAAATTTTTGTCCTAGTGGTGTAAAGTCATTTATATAATAATAATTTTATTATTTTAGTGTTGTTTAAAAATTACCCAGAGAACTAACTACGGAGAAAATTGGGGTTTTTTTGGAAATAAAAAAGGGTGCTGGTGGTTTTTCCCGATTTTTGTCGTTCCCGTTTTCCACCCCCAAAAAACGTAATGGTTTTGGTTCAAAAGTGGAACAAGGTTTTGGGCCGACGCCGTTTCTTTTTTTTGCCGACCCCGAACCAGAACCCCCAAATCCTTTCGGCCCGACGGGACGCCAGGCGGACGCAATTTTTTTCGTTTTCGGAAACCCCCGGTGAGCTAAAATCGCCCCGGCACTTTTCTGCCCCGGCATGCCAGTGTCCCCCCAAAACTTATCCGATGGGGGACTGTGTTTGCGGGGAATACATTTTCCCCAAACTCAATGGAAAAAGGGGAAAGAAAATAGAAAAAAGATGCATGGATTTAGATACGTTTTTAAATTACAGCACTTTAGTGCGAAATTTAAAATCTAAAAGGGTTTTTCAGATTTTTTATTTTTTTTTAAGAAAGGGGGAAGCAAGAAAAGAAATCGCATCGGGGGGCCCGGGTTTTCCCGAAGGGGCTTTCATTTCGAAAAAAAAAAAAAACTAAAAGAGCAAAAAAGGGGGGGCCCTTTTTTTTAAAGTTAGAAAGGGGGGGACCGGCTTAAATTGGGGCCCTTTTCTCTGTTTTTAAAAATCTTTAATTTTTAAAATTCCCATTCAGAATCTGAGGGTTTTTTTTTCCAAAGGTCCCAAGGAAGCCGGTCAAAAAACGGGATTTTTCCAAAAAAGATTTTTTTAAGAGGGTTTGGCTGCTTTTCCGTATACGAAAAACTCGTTGCAGGGGTTTTTTCGTCAAAAAACTGGAATGCGTGTGTTGAGTGCTGTCAGTGGTTATTAGTTTTTTTGCCTTTACGAAAAAACTTCAGTTTATTGAGTTTGTCCCCTGGGGAGAGTGTTTTTTTTTAAAAATCCCCCGGAAATTAAGTTAATTTTGTGAGGAGATTTTTTTATTACATACTCAATTTAAAATTTCAACAGGATTTTTGAAAAAAAGGGAAGGGCCCAATCTTTAAAGTGAAACAGTTTAAAATTTAGGAATTTCAACTTAAACTTTTTCTTTCAAAAGTTTTTAGCAAGAAAAAATTAAAATTTTCCCGCAAAAAAGGGTTTTAAATAATTCAATCTCGCCCTAAAACACCCCTTTTTTAATTTTAAACTAAAATAAAAAAATACAAAAAAATTTGATTCCCTTTTAAAAAAAGTATTTTACCTCGTAGCAGTTTCAAATTTATGCCTCAATTTCCTCCCTCGAAAAACTTATTTGCAGCCCTTTTTCCCAGCAAGCTTTAAAAATTTTTTTCATAACATCATACTATTCCATAAACGGATGCCCTTTATAAACAAAAACCAAACGCGCAGAAAAATAAAACTCAACGGGAACCCAAATTTTTTCTCAGTTTTTTCCCTTTGTTTGGGAAAATAAATTTCACCCCGTTTTGTATACGAACGCTCTATTTTCAAAATGAAAGCACTCAGTTTCTTTACGAACACCTTTGATAGAAAAATCGTTGGACGAGTTTTAACTCGTTTGGGGGTTTACGGGAAAGCGGCCGGTTTAATCCCGCTAGTCGCCGGAGGCGGTATTTTGAATAAAAGAAAACAAAGGGTCCCTTTGAGGGAAAGAAACAAAATCAAAAATTTATTTAGAGAAGAGTAAAAAAAAAGGAAAATAGATATGGCCAAAATTTTAAATTTCAAGTAAAAAACCCAAAAGTTGATTTCGGGACCCCTGGATTTTTAAAAGATTTGTAACCCCCAAATCAAACCCTGGAGAGCACAGATATTTAATTTCTTTATAAAGTTTATTTTCACATCAGCAAATGGAAACCTTTATCTCAAAGCATTCTCGATGACGACTCTCAGGTTAAGGAAAAAATTTGCGAATGCGGGAAAATTTCATTTTTTTTCATATAAATTGGGGAAAAATTTTTCGCTTTGATTGCTTCTTACATTTTCCAAAATACTAACAGTAGGAAATTTTAAAGGTGCGAAAGTCCCCCTTTACCATTACCAAAGGACTAACCATTTTTAGCATGGGAATTTTTGGGGAAAATATCTATCGCCCAAATTTAATGGTCTTTTTAAAACAAAGATAAAAATGTTATGAAATCTTAAGTTTTGTGTTTGGTTAATTTTGTTTTTAAAATCAATAAACAAGCTCTGGGTTAAATTAAAAAGGAATTTTTTTTTGAGTGGTCCTGTAAAAGAAATAAAAAAAGTTGCATACCTTTTTTAAAGGGAGATACTTATTTTTTAAAACATTATTTAAAGTTTCAGAGGTTTAATTTTTCGTTTTCTAGTAAATTTGATAAATGTCTCTATAAAAGGGGTTGAAAAATGTTTTGGGCAAAAAAGTTTCTGTATGAAAAAATCCTTTAGTTCGCATCTTAAAAAAAATTATTCAAATGTCTAATTCATTTCCAACTTGTAAAATATACTTTTCATATAGTAATTCCATTGAAATCAATGCACAAGAGCGTCCTAAAAGTTCCCCCAACATATGGAAATAATTTGGCATTTTTTTTTTACATTTTTTTATTTCGATTGAGTTCAAAATTTAATCTTCCTGATCAGTTTTTGAGATCAGTTTTCTGATTGCCCTGCATGATAAAAATTCATTTCGGAAAAAGTAAAAGTAATTTTAGGACTTTATTTTGTAAACTTGAAAATGAAAATAAAACCCAAACCCGTGAAAAATAAAGGGAAACCATGCAATGATAAGCCCCGTCGATAAAGTCTTTAAAAGTTTAAAAAAAACATGAGCAATAAAACAAGAACTGAATAGAAAAAAAATAATAAAATTAACAATCAATCTGTTTAAAAAGTTTGATGGGGAAAAGGGGAAATTTGAGATGTGTTTTGTATGAAGATTTTAAAAAAAATCTTTTTTTAAAACCTCGCAAACTTTATTTCCACTAATCAAACAAAAAGAAAAAACTTCGCTTTATAGAAAAATTATAAGGGTTTTTTGCTGGGAAATGATGTAAAAGAAATGGAGTTTAAAAAAAGATGAAAAAAAAAAGAAAAGTTACAGCCTGGACGACTATGAGATCTTTTTTAGAGGTTTTAGGCCCGAAAAAAATAAAGTAAGTTTAATTGGTTAAAAAAAAAATATGTGGGATAGAACCCCTTTATTTCTCCTGTGCGAGGGTTTGAAAACCGTGTCTACTTTCTAAACCAAAAAAACCATTTTCCCCATATTTTAATTTATTTTAATTAAATTTAAAAATTTATTACAGCTCTCCCTTTGTAATTTTAAAGCTCATTTTTAGGTTTTAAAATTTGTCTTATTAAAATAAAATAAAAACTTACACACCGGATTTTGTAATTTAGGAACTTAAACTGGTAAAATATTTATTTATTAAGTCACATATCCCGACAAAGAAACACTCAAATTTAAAATTTAAACCTTTTGAGGGGGGCTAAAATTTTACAGCATTGGGCCCAAAAAAAGCCCCTGGCCCAGTGAAGGGGGGGGCAGTGTTTAAGGGGTAGAGTGGCCCGGTTTCCCAAAGACGCTCCAAGTAAGCGTCTCAAAATCGAAACCAACTAAGCTTCAACATAGTTTTGTGGGTTTAAATAGAAAATGTGCCATCCCCAAACCCAAAGAGGGAAAAACGCCAAACTTTTTCCCGGGATTAAACCCGATCTGCGCCCTGCTTCAAATAGGGGGGAAAATAATTGGTCATTTTCAAGAAGTTTTAAAATTTTGTTTATATTTTTTTAAATAAAAGCAAAAATGATTTAAAAAAAAATATTTTATTAAAAGTTTTTGAATTAAAATAGTGTCCAGACCCCCCCTGGCCCCCTTTTGACGAGCCACAAATGGTTACAATCCCTTGCATTTTCTTTCATTAAAAACAAAATTTTTTTTGTTTTTCAGTGAAACCGTATATGATTTTATATAATTTACTAAAATTCCCATCACTATAAATAAATTAATGAACATCGTAAAAAAATTTATATAAAAATGCCCCCTTTTTGGGGTTCTTTTTTTCCTAAGCTTAACTCTTATAAAAAAAATATGAAGTAATTTTTTAAATATATGAAAAAATTTGGAATATTCTCATAAATGAGGCTCTTTTATGAGCTCCCAGAATTTAAAACAATTGTGAAATACAGAACCCCCAAACCCCTTTTTTTGACCTGGGTGAGCGTTTTTTAATTATGAATTTTACATAATGTGTTCTTAATTCTTCACTCTGTTTATAATTAAAATTAAAGGGTTTAAAAAAAAAATTTTGAAATATTTATCCAAATATACTTAAACTTTTCACTTTTTAAGTTGCGTTCATGTAAAAAAGGGTTTAAAAATTATTTTTGGGCCTTTTTTTAAGAAAAAGAAAAAGTTACACTCCTTTACCCAAATTTTTTTAAAAAAAACAAAAATATTTTCTACAATTTTTTGCCTTTTTTCCCAACGCTTCCGCTTTATTTTTTTTCCGTTTTTTTTCCTTGAAAATTCCATGCCGATATTTAAATTTTGAAGGTTTTATTTAGAAAGATCAATCAGAAAAAATAAAGGTTTTTCCCTTTAAATTAAAACAAATTTTAACTAATTTATTTGATACTCCTTTGTTCTTTTGACAAAAAATTTATTTTTAAAAATGATGACTATACACCACTTTACCTGCTGTGTTGGCAGTTGGTTTTGCAAGCGAAAAATCTTTACCTTTGGGGGGACCTAACTTATGAATGGGTAAAAAGTTAAAATAACGGATCCCATTGATTCACAATTTAAATGGTGCTGAATGAAATGAGCAGGTTTTCAGGTTGTATCTTGAACTGGTTCGATGTTATTTTGTTACTTAGGAAACTTTTTTTGAGAGAGATCGCCCGTATAGGGGGGCCGTATAAAAATTAAATTTCGTTATTTTAATATGAATAAAAACTAGTAACCCCCCACTAAAAAATTGCATATCTGAAAAGCTACGCTTAAATTGACTCGAAACTTTTCTAATTTGGAAGTAAATTGTTTCGAATCACTTATGGCTTAAAGAATAATCGCCATTAACATCTTTTTTGAATCGACCCAGGTAATAGTTCAAAATTAGTATTAGTTTTCTGAAAACTTGAAGAGAGGGAAAACGTTTTAAAAAAATCCATGTAACTGGTATCGACGAAAATCAAATGTAACATTATTAATGCTCTTTTTTTTTCCATTTTACATGCCTTTTTCCACGCCCAAAGGTTGCAAATCAGTAGAAAAGTTCCTAAGCACTTGCTGTTGTTAGATATAACAGAAGCAAAAATATTACTATTGAAATTTTGATATTGATCGCACGCGTATCTCTCTATTCTAAAAAAAGTAAAGAAAGCCAGCTGTCGTCGCAGCCGCCGCTGTGCAAAGCTTGTTGGGACTAACTCACTCCTAAACCGTGGGGATTAGAGTTTCGAACTAAAGTGCCCATAGATTCCGAGAAATTCCGAGGAACCTGCTAAGACTGATTTAAATTTCGAAAATCGGAAATTATTTTGGATGATATTATAAAAAAACTGAAAAAATAAAACATAATGGATTGCCATAGATTTGGCATAAAAGCTTTCATTATTTCGCAACCAAGCAATTCCAAGTACGTAGATCCGCGAGAAATTGGCAAACATACTAGTGGAATTTCACCCATTTTACGCCAAATTAAAAAGTATCTTATAAATAAAAATGAAATTCTGTTTGTTTGTTTGTTTGTTTGTGGATTTGATTCGTATACGAATCCACAAAAATGGACCTATCGGCCTGAAATTTAGTACAGATATGTAAAATAATATAGAATAACTCATAGTCCACTTTAAAACTTTGAAAGTCCACCCGTTCCCGGAATTTAAGAGATTTTTTGTGCTCTTCAGGCAAAAATCTTTCCGTAATTGTAACCCCTGTAGTGAAAAAAGTGTGAAATAAGGATCGTGGTTGCCATGTGTGGCGATTTTGCCGAATAAATGTCGTTCGTATACAAATCCACAAAAATGAACCTATCGGCCTGAAATTTAGCACAGATATGTAAAATAATATAGAATAAATCGTAGTCCACTTTAAAACTTTGAAAGTCCACCCGTTCCCGAAATTTAAGAGATTTTTTATGCTATTCACGCAAAAAGCTTTCCGTAATTGTAACCCCTGTAGTGAAAAAAGTGTGAAATAAGGATCGTGATTGCCATGTGTGGCGATTTTGCCGAATAAAATGTTTTAAATTCTGAAAGTAAAAATAAAAGAATAATAATGATTTTTTTTGTTAGTTTATATTCGTAAGGTTATTTTTTTTTTAAATTATAATATCGTGTGCATGGGAAATCAGAGCAGGAATGTAATGCTTTACACGCAAAACAATAAGAATTGAAGATTTCCGAGGCTAATAGGTAAATTATTTTAGTTTGGCGAAAAAATAAAATGGCTCAAATGCCGATTTTGTGAAAGTAAGTTCTAGCGGTTTGCACAGATTTCGGCTTGGCGCAATTTATTGAGAGCTTAAGGAAATAGATTTTTGAAAACAAGTGCAAAGGTTTTATTAGAATACAGCGTTAAATTTTAATGATCCGTGAAGAAATAATGCAGTTATTAAGGGATTTCAATTGATCTATCTCCAGAATTCTCGCCAAATGAGTACATTGATTTAAGTTGGGGGAATTCCGCCAAATTTCAGAAAATTGAAATCTTCTCATTTAGTACATCAGAATAATGATGAATAAAACACGTTATAATTGATAATTTTAAAAAATTCGGCTGTATTAAGGGATTCAACTTTTCAAATAAAGGCTTGCTTTACTTTTTCGCGGTCGAACCATTTCCCATATATTAGTGCTGCTAAGTCAATGCTTCGAATGATTTCCTGAAAAAACGCTTGCAAAATGGCGTATGTTGGCACTTTGGCGAGGCTTAGATTTGAAACTGGAATTTATTTGAGACTGGGATATATAATGACACTGGTTATAGATAAAAATGAATGTTGGTATGAGTGTATGAGGTTGAAAAACTCCAGCACCTTTGAGCACCGTTGCACCATGAAATTTGGTTCACCTAAGTCTTTTATCATGGAGAAGCTTTTTAAGCTATCCGTTTTCCTCTAACTTGCCACCAGGTGGCGCAGCAGAACGTCGAATTCTATTCCGTTTAGCCGTTTGCTTTGCGAATATCGTCCAACCGATTTCGATGAAATTTGGTACACGCGAATATTAGAACACGGAGAATATTTTTCACTATCCATTTTGCTGTAACTTGCCGCTAAATGGCGCTGAAAAGCATCAACTTCTATACCGTTCGACTGATCGGCATAAAATTTTTTATACTTACACATTTGAGCACGAAGAATATATTCTAACTGCGTTCCTTTTGATGTTACTCACCACTAGATGACACTGCAATGCATTATTATTTTAACTCGCCAGTAGATGACGCTGCAGCAGGCCAAATTCTTGACCATTCAAACGGTCGCTATGAAAATCAGTATACATAGCTATTTGAACAATGAGAATATTTTGGCGTTATCCATTTTGCTATAACTCGCCACTTGACGGCGCTGTAGCAAATCATTACTTTATTGAACCACTAGATGGCCCTGCAGTGTATCACTTCTTGACTGTGCAAATGATCGCTATGAAAATAGGTATACATAGATATTTGAACACGGGGAAGAGTTTGGCGCTATCCATTTTTCTATAACTAGCCACTAGATGTCGCGTCAACACATGAACTTCAGGACTGTCCAGCCGATAGTCATGAAAATTCGTATACATCGATATCTGAATACGAAAAATATTTTCGCCGTATCCGTTTTGCTAAAACTCGCCACTAGATTGCGCAACGCCGCATGGCCTTCTGCACCGTACAAACGATTGCCTTGCAATTCGGTATGCATGATTATTGGACACAATATAACGCGATATCCACTTTGCTATATCTGTTTATTACAATGAATAGTAATCACCACAAATCGTAATATCAAAAAGTCCATTCATTCCCGTGCGAAGAACGGGTACTTCAGCTAGTATGAAATAAATAATTGAAAGTGCATTACACAAAGTTTGCAGTTTTCAAATAGTTAGTTCGTT
>JAWZYV010002260.1:0-16526 GCA_038373885.1 Cheiracanthium punctorium | reverse complement strand
GTTAGGTGATTACTCAACATAAATGATAGACTTTAAATTTTTTCTAGACTTTGAGATTTTGCGAAAATTGTGTAAGTTTCCCTTTAGTTAAATGTGAAGTTGTATGTTTAAAGTGTTGTGATTAGAAAGTGGAAATTTAAAAAAATGATCACTATAGACAGAGGTGGACTATAGACAGCATTTTCTAACGCAAATTTTTTCGCAAATAAAATGGCACAACGTTTTAATGATGGCGAACTTTTTATACGGGTGTCGTAAACAAGTTTTAAAAGGGTCATATCTTGAAAATTAACGAAAATTTCTTCTTAAAGTAATCTTTTTTCCTATGTTGTTCTGATTTCTTTTTTCATATTACTTTGCCTATTTATTTCTAATGGAAAAAGAATTACAACGTATAACCTCTTTTTGGGACACTCTGTATAAAGGCTAAAGAAAAGTAGATTTTATTAATTAGATGTGTTAATTTATGCTTCACGGAAGAAAAAGTACAGGGCTAGCAAAAAAATAATTTGCCCACTTCAGAGGGCTCTAGAATGCGTTCTATTGGTCCAAATGAGATAAAATTTGAACTATGGGTAAATCAAATGATGCGCTTGACATTTATTAAATATAATCTTTCAGTACAACAAACCGCCGATGGGTGGTGCTGCAATACACATAAACGTATTTTATCTGGTTAAAAAATGTTAAATAGGGGCAGTGGTAGCCCAGTGGTTAAGGCGCTGGACTCGTAACCGGAGTGTTGTGGGTTTGATGCCGGCATACCACTAAAGACCACCGTGTACATGCGGTGTACGTGCACGTTAAATCCGTGGTTCTAAAAGTTCTCTCGGCGGTCGCTAGCCGTTTCCGAGGGGTGCCAATATGCAGAAGTCCCCCACCTTCTGATGAGGTTCCAAATTGTGGCGGGAAATTCCGGGATGGACGTATATGTAGCTCTAAGCGACACATTCAGTGACGCGAGCTGTCCTCTCCTGGCAAACAACAACAACAATCATTGTAAGGAGGTGCATGATCTTGAATGATAATGATGCCTTGAAGCCATCCTAACTGTTGAAAATGTGGGATTACGAAATTCCTCAGCATATCATGGGACCGTTGTCCTGTAACGGAACATGTTTGGATTCCATTTGTAGTTATCTCCTGAAAAAAAATACAGTCCAATGATAAAGGTAGCCCTGAAACCACACCATCCTATCACTTTTTCAGGATATAAGGGCTGTTCCTGTCCAGCGCGAGGGTTTTCCACCGCCCAAATCGACAATTACGTGTATTAACTTGCCCATTGAAGTAAAAATGGGTTTCGTCACTCCATAAAATTTTCCATGGCTAAGTTACATCAACCACCATTCGAGCAAGGAACTGAAGTGCAAAAAATTTACGAACCTCGGAGTCCCCGTCCTGCAGTCGGTACACAGACTTGATTTTATAGGGATAAAAATGCAAAATTCGCCGTAAAATTTTCCGTAAAATGGAATACGACATATCCAAAACGCAGGATACAGCTGGTTCGCTCACCCTACTATGCGGCCACTCATTGCTGGCTTCAAAGACCGCAGTAGCCACATTTTCGACTCTAGAAGACGGGATCTTCTTTCGTCCTCTGCCATTAAGAATGTGAAGTTGCTCAGATGCTTCAAACTTTTTTATCATCCACCGTAGAGCATACGGAGACATTGAATCTCTTCGTATCCACTTCATACGAAGAAATTCTTTTAAGGCTGCAGCGGAGTTCTGCTGATTCTGGTAGAACAATTTTACCAGTAGCACTTTTCCTTGCAACATAGGGTGGGATTCAAGTGAAACGCGCGCGATCGAGTTCGAATCGAACGTTTTTCAGTCCACAGTTCGAACGCTTTGGTGGAATGCTTCCATCCAATGAACAAATCTATCGCGCTGTCACGTGATCAAAACACGATTGGTTTATTTCAGTTGAATAAGAAACATTGATATATTTCGAAGTTTCCCCTGTTCGACACGGAAAACGTTCGAATTGTGTTTCACTTGAATCTCGCCCATAGTCTGATGCTGAGAGAAGTAACTGATGCTCCTGCAGAATCCGCCGTCTTCTCAGTAGCGTAGCCAGGATTTTATATTTTTTATTTATTTCGGGGGGGGGGGATGGGTATCAAATTGTAAGCTAAAGTTCAATTGTAAAATAAATATCAAACTGTAAGCTAAGTAAAGTTTCCCATTTCGGGGGGGGGGCGGGCTGCGGCCCCCTCAGCCACGCCCCTGCATCTTCTTATCCAAAGAATAATGCTAATTGGCATGCGCTGTAACGCAAATGACATGTCACATTTGCAATGCACGTAAGTAAATGCCATTTGTCTTATAGCTCTATCTATCGGTGATTTTTTGTACTAAAAGTTTTTATGTAATAAATGTCAAGCGTATCATTTGTAATACCCGTAGTTCAAATTTCATTTCGACCAATAGAACGCATTCTAGACGCATCTGAAGTGGGCATCTTATTTCTTGCTAACACTGTACATATGTTCAAAAGATCTCCATTGCCCAAGTCACTCCTCCCCCTACACACACATACACACAACATTACTCAGTTTGGAAATGCTCTTTTTTTACACCATTTTATGTTGGTTTTGGAAATATTCTTAAAATTTAACAAATAGTCTTGCACTTCTATTAATACTTCTGTATGTATGCACCTTAAAAATACCTGCAGGCCAATAGCCGAGTGAATAAGACACTGAATGTTGGAAGATGGGTGAAGTGGGGAGGGGCAGGGTTCTCTCTCTGGCCTACTGCGTGACTGACGATCTAACGATCTGTAGTTTTGGCCAGTTTTCTCGAGGTATAAAGTACGGTCGAGTTATTGCTGCTGCTGTTTTCATGGAATTACGGCTAATTAGTCACATGTGGGTTCTCGGCCGAGGGGTGGGTGCCCTCCGTGGGTGTCTTTCTAAGGGGTCCTAACCCGTATTTACGATAAGTTCCGGAGGAAGCAACAGAAAACTCCGAACGACGGTCGTGTAGGTTTGACACTGAACATAGTAAACGGCTGAAGTGTAAAAGTCCCGCGCACGAGCCTACCGCAAAGGCTGTCGATCAAACGGTCTGGAGTTTTGGTCAGTTTTCTCCAAATGTAACACGAATACGTGTTAGAACCCCATAGAAAAAAGGTCTCCAGACCGAAGCACTTCCAACTAGTAGACAGATTAAAAATTATAGAAAAATGTAGAAAAAACAAGAAAATTAAATTATTAATAAAAATTTAAAAAGCTTGTAACATATAATTAAATAGAATTTTTATCTTAGTTTATCTTTGGAACACTTTCTTTGAAACATTGTTCCTAGTTTAATGAAAAGCATTCAAATATTTGCGTGCTGTATGAAATTAGTATAAAATGAAATTGGATTATGCTTTATTATAAATAGTGCATATAGATGGCAACATTGATCAGTGAGTACTTAGTTTTAAAAATGAATGATAGATGACAGCACTAAACAGAACAGCTTTTAAAGACCTCCAATGCGTTTGAGACTCGCAAAAAATTTAGAACGTCTCTTTGTTTTTACAAGTTAAACTTCGAAGTATTACTAAGAAGGAGGAACCTATATTAGTTACCAAACACTCAGGAAAAAATACTAAACTTAGGGAATTTTGCAATAATTTCCTAAACAGGTGACACTTCACTTCGGCTCATTTTTGAAAGCAATTTTTCTGATTACGAATTTTTTCTGAAAGTTGCATGAGACGTACAGTTTTACTAGGGATGGACGCGAGACGAAAAATTGGTGTCTCGCGTCTCGCAAAACAGCCTAAAAGCTTGTCTCGTCTCGCAAAAATCCCTATATCATAATGTTAAAAATGTTTGTCTCGTCTCGCAAAAAAGCTGTAAATCTCTGTCTCGTCTCGCAAAAAGTCGTCTCGCGTCCATCCCTAAGTTTTACTGTTAGTACTAGCGCATAGTGTATTTGGTAAAAAAAAAAAAAAAAAATTAATATTTTCGAGTGTTTAACATTACTGATTTGTTTTTAAAGCTGCTTAAAAGTCCTCTGAGAACTATTGCTTTTCAAAAGGAACATCCTTAAGGCTGCTTAAACTGAAGAGCAAAAATCGCCACGGGATTGGGGTGGGGGGTGTTAAAAAGGTGGTTTTGGGGTTAAAGGTACATTGCGGTATAATGTCTGATAATTGTGTCTTCTTAACAAACTATTTCTCTGGAAACAAAACTATTACATGCCACAATCAAGATGTGTACCACATTTATATTTATCACTATAGTCTTAAACTTATCATCTTTGACTATTCCCATTAGGAACACAATAAAGATCTTCGAATCCAAAATTCTGCTTACTTTTACCTAAATTATATCTTTATAAGAAATTCTGCCTCTCTATCCTTTTTGCTCTTAATTTCAAAACGTTTTTCTGTCTACGCACCCGCTTTCAACATAGAAAAATAGATTCAGAGAAGCTTTTTACCAAAAAGAGTTTACCTCCTTCTGGGTGAATATTCTATCCCTCTCATTCAGTATGCTGATCAAACATGATTTAGCACATTTTAAAAATGTAAGAAGTTTTAACCTATTTTATCAGCAGCTACTTACAAACAGTTATACTCGCAGCAACCGCAGTTAAGACAAAACAAAACAAAAAAACTAACTCATTTTAATCATTTTAAAATATGATTATTTTTCAATGATTGAGCTTTAAACTATTTTAATAATTAAATAGTATTTAAAATCTTATAACTAAATATGAATGCTCAATCTAAATTCAAATAGATTGCTGAATGTAAACTCTCTTTTAGTTATTTTACTGCCATGCTTTGTGAAACAGTAAAAATTTGGATTCTGAAAGACGGATTCAAACTCACCCACTTTTATGATTTCCGAACGTTTTAAGTTCATGAGATTTCTGTTGCTTCTTACAGCTTAGATATCAATAGAATGTATGCAAATTCATGTAACTTTTAATTCTATAAACAAAGCCAATTTATTAATATGAACTGGAATACAGTATAGAAACTCTGACATAGCAAAAAGCAAATGATGTCGTGAATTTGAAGGGTGTAATACTGAAGAAATAATATATATTTCATTTGATATTAAAAAACAAAAATTCCAAAAATATACTCAGAAAATTTACAAATGGTGTACTATAACTACTTTTTAGAATGGCGAATGTTTGACAAATCATAAGATAAATATATTTTGTTATATGAGAGAGATATCCGTAATACAGTCTTTTGTCATATCGTCCTTTTCCTATGACTAAATTATTTATTTTTTTCTGATTTTAATCTTTTGTTTGGAAATATACATCGTTCTACTTGAGAAAGAATATACACTACATTTGAAAGATACAACTTCATTTCCGTAACTTAGATGCAATGGAGTAACATTCCTTGTTTGACATTTGCTGGAATGCAAACTGCTTTATTTAAAAATAAATTATAATCAAAGCAAATGGTTTTTGATAGTATTTTCTTCATCAGGAAATGAAAAGTGTGCCTGAATACATATGTTGTTAAGTCGTTGAAACTACAGTAGAATTATTTCTATAGAGCTAATACTTGGAATTGATTTACTTATTTATTTATTAAAATATTTGTTTTGCTGAAGTTTCTTTCATTTTCCTTTTTTCTTAACCCATACATGGCAATTATGCCTCTGGTAAAATCATCTTTGATATAACATTCATATTTAAATGTCATAGAAAAGGATATAGGGAGTGATAATTGATAAAGAATATGTGTTTTCGAAATTCTTGATTTTATTTTCCCTAGTAGTAGGAAAAAAGACTGAATTTCCTAAATAAAATTCCCAATAATTATGACCCCGAATATAAGATTCCTTGGCCGAATTTTTCCTTCACGCCAATGATTAACCTCGTACAGCTAAATTCCTTATAGAAATTTCTCGAAACGGGAAGGCGGTAGAGGCCAGGTTCAAACCCCGATCGTACCTGTCGACCTAGCCGTTCGGAGTTTTCCGTGGTTTTCTCCAGAACCTCGCTTAAATAAGGGCTAGAATCCCTTAGAAAGTCTCTTACGGAGGGCATTCCCCCTATATAGGCCTAGTACCATAGTTCAATCAATCGGTCTTAATCCATGAACACAAAAACTTTATAAAAATTTGATTTATTTTGATTTAAGGAATAATAATCCGCAGTTCTTTAGTGCACAATCTGAATGGTGCATGTGATTGGTTCGTTTAAATATAAAAAGCATTTGATTAGGATAATAACGATCTCTCTAACCAACAATTTTCTACTTGTACTTTCAAAAGCATAAAAAAAAACTAGCTAGCTGGATATGAAAGCAACATTAGACCATTAAATTCAAAGAATAAAAAAAAAAATCGTATCTAAGTAATCAGCCACAACATTTCAAAGTAAATCATTTGCATTTAGGGTTGCCAGGTCGCCAAACCAAATAGCCGGACAGACCGGCCAGTTTGGCCGGACATTTGGGTAAAAAGGCCGGACAACCTGCAATAGTGAGGATTTTCTCTCAGTATTAATAGGTACAACAAAAAAATTGTATGTAAAATCAAGCTTTTTTGACTATTACCATGAATCTTATTAAATTCTAATGGAATATAAATAACATCGAATGCCAAATCAGTTCCAGTACTTTATTACTAATCAGCCAAAGTCACGTAAAAAGCCTAACATAAGCTGCACATCGTTAAGTTTGGCCGGACACGCAATCAAAAAGCCTAACTATGTCCGGCTTTATCCGGACGCCTGGCAACGCTATTTGCATTCATGATAATCAACACTCGAAATACTTGATAATATGATAATATCCTCCTTTTGAAAGTCCGTTGACAAATAAAATGTCTGAAAGTCTTGCCGTCTGTTTTGCAATCAGACTGATCAGTCGAAAAGGTAGATAAGCAGCTATTTTACATTCAGTTTCACTTTCAAGTTAGTGTTTCACTTTGAACAATTCAAACGTGGGTCAACATCACTGCGGAATTCAGGTAAGTTTCAAGGGACGGGAGGCAAGTATAACGAATCATATTATCAGAGATGGGCTACTCTATTTTTTCAACCACTTCATTTTTAATCTTGAACCCATGTTTAACCTGTTTGCTCTCATCATTTAAAAAGACGCTGATGCAACGGAGAATACTTTCCTTCTGTGACTGGTGTCGCAGAACAGTGGTTCTTCTGAACCCAGCGGAACTGTTCAGTATTTTGGATCTCAGAACCCAACGGAATCCTCCCGGAACACAGCAGTTGCGCAGCCGCAATGCTGGACCCCCAGCGGAACGCTCAAAGAACTATTCTGGAAAGCAGCATCAACTATTCTGTCATATATATTCATCAACAACTATGTCAAAAAAGGAGAGCCTTCTCCGTTGCTCCGTTGCGAGCAGGAGCTGAACCGAAAAACGGAAAACACCGTTATTTTGGTCGAAACGAAAACCGGAACTGAACCGGAAAGAAATATCGGTTTATTTCGGTTCGGTTATATCGTCAATCATTTTGTTCCCGTAACACACTTTTCAATATTTTCCAATTTAACGCCAACAGTATATCATCCGTTTTCGTTTCTCAGAGCCTTCCTGCCATTTACGCATGCGTGAGGTCTAATTCGATTTTATCAAAAGAGGGGCGAGCGAAAGCTTAGCAACGCTCTTTTATGTTTAAAACTCTGTTTACGCTTAAACTAGCAATAAGTAGAATAGTTTCTGAAATTCCGAACCGAAATCAAACAAAATGGAAAACATCATAAAAAGACATCGAGCCAATATAAAGCTTCAAAAATACCCATCTCAACCTATCACCCCTTTACCGTGTAGTATCGTCTTGTTTACAGTCGCTCTGCTTTAGCAAAACGGACGGTACATTGCTTCTTGATTTTCTGTTTCGAGGTTCACTATTACTTTTCTGTTTTAGTTTCGCATGAAACTACTTGTAGAAGGCAGATTTAACTCAGCTGATGATAGAATTATATTTTTAGTGCAAATAAGAATATACAGAAAATAAAATTAGTCATTCGAACTGAACCGAAAACCGTTATTTTTAGCGGAACGAAAAAAACTGAACAGATATATTTTCTTTCAGTTGAACCGGAACGAATGAAATAAGCCCTGCTTTTGAGAGGCGAGTTCAAACATGGGATTAATAGTGGATTTAAGTTCGTTCAGGGGGAGGGCAATTGTATCCGGTTGGATTCGCCAGTGGTCAACTTTTGCAACGATAAAGTTTGTAAATATTTTTCTTTTAAATGAAACAGGTAAAATGATATTAATAGTTTTTTAACAATAAATGGTCCTCACGAGGCACATAGACACCCCCCCCCAAAAAAAAAAAACAACTTCGGGGAAAGCCCGAATGGTAGAATTTATAATAAATAGGCTTGATTACTGGCACCCAGCTAACAAAAGTTCGAATTTCGGGAGGGGCCCAGACCTCACTGACCCCCCCCCCCCACGCTTTTTTTGTTGTTGTTATGATATTTTATCAGATATCAATAAAAATACAGTCAAAAAGAAAAAAACAACAACAAGAAATCCTTTTAGTGTACATGAATAAAGATAAATAAAATTGTAGTTGTTGTTGTGAACACGTATATCGGTTTTGTGTGCTTGGCTCTAAACCCGCTAATTAATCCTCGTCGGTAGGACAACACAAGGGGGGATGCCCTCCGTGGGGGGTCTTCCTAAGGGGTCCTAACCCGTATTTACGCTAAATTTCGGAGAAAACCACAGAAAACGCGGACCGGTTAGATTGACGGACGCGTGATGGGACGCGAACCCTGGACCTTCAGACTTAGTCCGTCTACCATTTCCAGTGACATAACCACTGTGCCATGGTGAGGTTAATAAATTAGCAAATATTGGAAAGCACATATTGGAAAAATAAAAACAATACGGATGTTTCAAGAGGTACGTAAGTCCTCCTTTATTTTCGACCAGGTGTGTAAGTAAATTAAGCAGTGCTGGAATGTTTTCACTTTTGTCGTACTGTTAGTGGGAAGGAGAAGAGAGAAAGGAAAAGCTTTCTCAAATCGTATTCTTTCATAGGTAATGAATTACATTTTGCAAGAAAGATTTTTTTAATGAAATGTTTAGGATACAGCATATCTCGTGTATTTGAAAGAACACAAAACGTATTTATTACTGATATAACCCAATTTCTTATTCTACGAATAGGAAATTGAGACTCAAACAAATGTTTAACGTGTTCAATTAGCGAATGTTAACTTTTAATAATTCATTACTGTTGCTGAAATCTTTATGGGGCACCCTCCCATTTCGTTCGATGACCTAAAAATAAGTCTGCCATAAAGATTTCAGATAAAAAAAAAAAAATGGGTTTTAGTTTACTATACATATACTAGATGAAAAACACCTTACTCAGATTAAACATACACCGAACTATGGCCGAGTGGCTAAGACACTGAACAGGGGTGAAAGATGGCTGAAGTGTGCAGGTACAGGTCAATGGCTTCTCGCGCGGTTGTCGATCTTACGAATTTTTGGGTGGTTTCCTACAGATATAACGCGAATACGCTTTGAAACTCCTTAAAATGGCATCCCCCTCTTGGGCAGATATCCCCCAAGTAGCTTTGCCGTAATCCAATGAAAACTAGAATAAACATGAATCCAACTCACTTCATTTCAGATAGTCTCCTGAATAACTCATTTTGCAATTAAACATCAATCAAGATATCAGATAACGTCATGCAGGACTGTTTCTGCCATATATGCTAGATTTGGTCCACGGAAGGAAGCGTCCAAAATCTATTTTATTATAGAGATTATTTAATAACTTTGTACTGAAAACGTAAATGATATTTCTTGAGATTTGTAATTTTATATTTACAAAACAGACTTCAGTTACTGTTATATCAAAACATAATTATATTTTTCTTGAATATTGGTATGCATGGTACAAGAGATGATTCTGCACACAATAAAGCTTGCCAAACTTCTTGTAAAATTATATGACAATTTTTTTCTATACATGTATTTCCTCCTTTTAATTATTGTTGCTGTATAATTTTTTTTTGTACTATATTTTCTCCCCATCCCCCCCCCCCTTGATATGGGCGGCAAATAATAACTGCACAAAAGTGGCCAAATGTTAACTGCATAATATCTGCTAAATAATATCAACGATCCGTCCTGATTTGAAGTAATTCTTATTCCATTAGACGTTTTAACAACAGTTACAAAAGTTCACGCTAAATGTCACCACTATTCGTTAGACTGTTTAGACGAAAAAACGAGCCTATCTGTAATCTAGCAAAATGATTTCTTGGAATGATGCAATGCTTACTAACCAGGAAGTTAGTTGGATTTTTCAGCCAATGGGTGTGTAGCAGATAAAAGAGTCGGGGGGGGGGGGGGGAAGAAGATCAATATAGGCTGCGAAACAGAATAAAAAGTCAGCGCTATCATTGAAATTACCATACTGCCTTTGTATTAAGCAATCATCGAATTTTTGGATTCCACAAATCGTACAGCTACAGAACAGGTAATTTTGTTTTACTGGTTTTTTTTTTTTTTTTTTTTTTTTTTTTTTAACAATTCTTTCCTACGCTGAAAACGGGGTTCGATTAACCCCTGAAGTGAGGGGAAGCTCAGTCTCATTTCGCCCCCCCTCCCCTTTTTGTTTTTAAAAAGTAAAGTTTTAATGATTTTCTTAAAATAATAAAAGAAAAATTATTTATTAAAATATTTTATTTTTTAAAATGAAATTTCATTGATTTAATTGGTTGTTATGATTTCCTTTGACAAAAATATTTTGTTCACTAATCTGAAATTTTCCTTTTGTAAAAATATTTTATTCATTAATCTTCATGATAGTTTAGTTCATTGTAATGAGATTTTGCAGTATTTTTTAAATTACTTTAAAAAGTAAACTAAAAACATTACCTTACTGGAACATTAAACTTTTATTTAGTCGTATTTTTCATTAGCCATTTCTTTTTTTAGAAACTAGGGGCCAAGGCCCCCAGACTCGCTACGCTCGCTTTTCGTATGAGGCATTCGGCCCCTAATCAGACTTATTTGTAAAAAAGACATAATTTCAACAGACAAAACCCGAAGATTGGATCAGATAGAATGCTACTGAGCTACACATTGCTTGGTTCTTGCATCTTCATTGGTACATAAAAATTTAAACTTCACACTACAGTAGACCCCCTCCCCCTCATAACACGGAAGATATTTTGCTATGGAAATCCGTGTTGTACGGGTCCTGAGCTATACTCCACCTGGAGTGCGGACTCTGCTTATAATCCCTGGAAAAATTATTTGCACTCCTCAGCAACACAATGATATTTAATGTTGCCATTCAAAAGTTATATTAATTAGGAGCTAAAGCGTAATAAAATCAGAACATCTGTTTCAGCTGTATTTTTAATAATGTAAAACCTATTGGACACCTTGCGAATTTGCCACCCATGGCGATTTTTCATTATTTGGCGACTCGCGTACATGTAAAGTTAATAAAAGCTATGGAACAGATAGGATAGCTTGCCACCCATGGCGACTTTTCATTATTTGGCGATTTACACATGCTCACAACCTATAATTACTGTTCATTTAAGTTACCGGAAAACCGTTATCTATATTTTCATTTACATAATCGTTTGCAGGTTAGCGCACTTAACACCACGAATTATACCATCTCTTCGTGCTAGCAAATATCCAAAGTGTACTATAACTGCTATAATGGCATAGTTAACGCCGCCAAATATTTCTACTGGTAGCAAAAAATCCAGCTGGACGAGAACCGGCTTTAAAATAATCTGCATTTTAATTATTTTTCATTTTCAAGATATTAGTTATTCTGTTTTGGAAAAACGAATAATCGCTAATTCTGAACTCCTGTTGTCTAAGCGAACTTACTATTTGAAAATTCTCAACTTTGTGTAACACATTTTGAGTCACTTATTTCATATAGTTTTTATTTTGGCGTAAAATGGGCGTAATTCTAACTCATGTTTGTAAATTTCACGCGATTCTAGATACTTGGAAACGCTTTGTTGCAAAGGAATGAATTATTTTATGCCAAAGCTTGCAGCCATTCGGTTTATTTTTTCAGTTTTTTATTAATATCTTCTAAATTAATCGATTTTCGAAATTTAAATCAGCTTAGCAGGTTCCTCGGAATTTTTCGAATCTGTGGGCACCTTAATCGGAACTCAAATCCCTACCGTATTTAGGAGGATATAGGTCCACAAACTTTGACAGCGCCAGCGGCCTTTACCTTTTTTTTTTAGAATAGAGAGATTCTTTGTTTGTTTTGATGACATCCTAAAAATCACAACATGACAGTTCAGAATTAATTTTGACATTTGGAAGATGTTCAAGACTATGTTAGAGGATGTTAGAAGGCACAAAACATATTGAAATTCTACCCCCAAAACATCGCAAACTGAAACAAGTTAGATATGTTGTCGCATGAAGTATCAAGAATTCTGGAAAAACCTTAAAAAATAGCTTTCCACTTCTCTTCATTAAAATCTTTTTACAGTAACTTAAAAGATCAATTAAAAATAATTTTTTGAATTTTTATTGCTGCTTTGCAGTCATATTTGCCCCACCCCCTTCAAATTCTTAGGGGAAGTTTAAGCTTTCTGAGCCTTTTCGGTAATCAGGCCCTGGCTGAAAGGGAGTTTCCAAATCATAAGTTTAAAAATGTACAAATTTTGATTTAAAATAAAAGACAGAGAAACTAATTTATGGAAAATAATAGTAATAATACCTACCCTACTATTTTATAGCTCTAGCATTATGTATACACCTATTTTTAGCTAAACAGTATAGTCTCAGGCACTTATGTATGCTGATTGTGAGGAAACCCAACAGCTGATTTTCTATCCGAAAAAATGTAAGGATTTCGATGCAGCTTAAGAAAGAAAATATATATATTTGTTTTGCTTTGTTTCTAACCAGTGTTGCCAGTTTAAGAGATCTGTCGTTAAATAATAGCGACATTGTATTTAAGAAATAAATTTTCCTTAAAAAAATGATAATAAGGTTTTCGTTCAGCTTAGAGATATTCATAAAAAGTAATGCTCATAAATGCTCTCAAGTAACGTTTGGATGTAATATAAACATTCAGGGGTGGGGTTCTTCTCCCGAAAGTCCTCATTATAGTTATAGGCAGATATAGAGACTTGAGGATAACATTAGATATTTTAGTCTTGAGTTGTAACTGAACATAAATGCTGTCTGTAAAGAGCTGCGAAGATACCCAAAAATAAAGCATTTATTATATATGCAAATATATAGTAAGGTTTATTAATATTTATTTTTGGTAGATAGTATTAAATATTCGTATTAAATATTTTTATTAAATATTCGTATTTCATAAAAATGAAATATTTGCACTATCTTACAGCATTATTATTGATATTATTATTATTAACATTTAAACATAGTAATGCACAAAGTAATTTAAAACATGAAATATTTCTTTAAATAAAAGAATACTTTATCAAATTTCTTATTAACAACGAAAAATTAACGAGGCGAATTCAATAAATCATATTAAGGGTTACTATTGAAGCAAAAAACATGCTTCAGAGTAGTTTGAAGTAAACTTTGCATTACATAATTGTTTGGAGCGAATTTGTCATTTCGAAGAAATGGTAACAGAATTGCAACCCTGATTTCTCACGTGACTTTTTCACTGATTTCCCCCTGAGATCTAGGGACAGAGCAATAAAGGTATTTAAATATTTTTTTCTTTCGTTTTCTTTTTGATAATATGGGAAGTACATTTGAAGGGCACCTACTTACGGAGGGTATGGGGAGTGCCTTGGTCGAAGGACTTTTTAAGGGTTCTATTACATATTCACATTACATCTGGAGAAAACCGACCAAAACTCCAAACCGAACGCGGAACCTTCACGCTTCGGCCGTCTATCATGTTCAGCGCCTTGTCCACTCGGACATTTAAATCCCGCTAAAAGGTGCTTTAAATAAATGAAGTGGTGAAAGTGTACCATCATTTGATGAGGCAAATTAGTCTGCAGATTGAAAATACAGCTTAATTATGAATGGATCGATAGATATTTCTATTTTCAAACTTTTAGGTGTCGTTGTTCGCTATTATAATGCAAATATTCAAAATACAATATCAAAATCTTCATGATTAGTACTTTTAGAAAAAGGAACAGCACGTGATGATAAATTAATTATTTATTTCATAATCAATTCCAAATCGAATCTTATTAATATGAATTAATGAATTTCGCATGTAAGTAATAAAGAATTTAATTTTTTAAAAATTAATTTTAAATACTTAATGACTTTTGTGGAAATTCAGCAGTATTTTTAACAAAATTTATCATGTTCTGTCCAAAAATATTTTTCAACACAGGCTGTAGCTTAAAATGTATAAATTCCCTTATCTAGTTGCTTAACTCTTCTTTTTAAAAATAAATTGTTTATTTTATTTATTTACTGCGAAAGAAAATACGTGCATTGTTTACGTTTTTACCGTGAATTGTAATTGGAAATTTCTATTTTTTGGTTTAAAAATAATTATGTTCCCCCTCCAACGGAAAAAAAAGTCACATATATTATGTATTTTTCCTTTAAAGGAAACATTAGACAGCACTTTTTGCTCAGAGATTTTTGAAGTCCTCCTACCGTTTTAAAAATACAGTCGGACCTCTATTTAACGAGGTAAAAACGTAAAAACGGTTAAATCAATTCCTAAATCAAATTTTAATAAAACTAATAATACTATGCATTGAGGCAATTTTTAAAAAACGATAATTTTAATATCTGTTTCATCTTTCAGAATGGAGTTTCTCGAAGAAAATTCTCATATAAAAGAAAAAGTCCGAGAATTTATGACAGAAATTGAGAATATTATTGCAAAATTAAAGAAAACTGACATTGAATCTTTTCGAAGAAGAATATCAGAAGCTCCTGGTAAATGTTCAAGTTATATTTTTGTAATGATTACTCTTATTATGAAAAATAATTGCAGTAATCACAAACTTGTTCCAATATCGTTTTATTCAATAACACGCAGTATGATTGATATAATAGTTTGTAAATTTTAAACAATTTTTTAGTGTGTGTGTATATGTGTTAAATGCAAGAACATGTACACTACATTTATAAAATTCTGTGATAATAAGAAAGATGAGGGGGGGGGATACGATCAGGAAAAACAATATATATTGTGAGAAAACTTAAATAGGATATGATGATAGGTATACTTTCTTATTTTAGGAAATATAAATTATAAATTGTGCTCTGCTTCTCACCTTAGTCTTTTATTTACTCACTTGCTACTTACTCGTTTTTTGCATGGAAGAAGTGAATACGTTCCTAAAATATGATCCTGACTACTTCTAGCAAAACGAAAGAAAAACAGAGCAAAATAGGATTAGGTATCGTTTTGCTAGTTGTAAGGTGACTGCTACTCCTCAGTTATTCGGAAACATAAGAATCTGCTAAATTATTTCATGACGTGATTTTTACGTCAGCATCTGGTCATCTGAATGGATTTTCAATGCGTTTTTAAACTCGTAACAACACAGTGACGTCGATCTCACATACGATTAAAAACTCAGAGAGCCACATTTGAAAATATTACTTATTTCTCTATTCAAGTGCAATGTTTGCATTGCCAAGATGACGCAAACCAGAATTGTAATGGCTAAATAACAGAATTTTTACACTGTAGCTAATAGAATTTAAAATCTGTTCACTCTAAAACTAATAAAACTCCTAATTTATATTTTATGTCGTTTAAGTTTAAGAGAGAGTTGACTGTGCATTTTATAATCTCACCAAATTAGTAAACATTCTAACGGATAGATTTTAAGATGGGATAATTTAAAAATTATTTCTGGAAAGTTTCCGATAAATGTGGAATTTATTTTAAAAAAATCTCAAAAATCAGTAAATAATGTTTAAACATTCGGATAGAGCTGTTTCGAAAAAAAATTTCTCTTCTATCCGATGATACCACGACCGTTTCCTTATTGATATTATTTCTGCTAATGTCACTGAATATACGTCAAAAATCCATAAAATATTAAATAAAAAACTTCTAGGATGAATTTTGAAAAAATCGTTTCGAGGTGCATAACTTTATGTTTAGAACTTCCTTTGTACCAATTGTATTTTTGACATAATGTACAAGATGTTTTTAAAGCAATAATAGAATATTATGTATGTGGTTTGATAGATTTCCCTCTCGTTTGATTACAGATTTAGAATCCAAAAGCAGAATTATGCGTCGTCTTCTGGAAGAAAACGTTCCAGCTTGTGTGAACTTGCTAGATTCGCTTTTACAAAAGAGTAAGACCGACAGATACATGGTATGTAAAGTTCATTTTAGCATATTTTCTTGCTTAAAATGGTTGCTGAATAGATATTTAGTTTTTCTTAGCTATTTACTTGAGGGAACTGAATCAAACTAGTGTTCATATTGCACTGCCATCTATCATCGAATTTTGATTGGTTCCAACCCTTCAGCTAACAAAAATCTAATGATGTTTCATTGCTCTATGTTAGTGCAAACTTCCAAGTGTACCGCCAACTTGTTTCACTGATTCC
>JAWZYV010002259.1:0-13301 GCA_038373885.1 Cheiracanthium punctorium | reverse complement strand
AAGTTTTATAGATTCTTTACTCAAATACTATCAATGTATTTCTTAATAAAGTTCTTAAAATTAAGTAATTTATTTGAGAAAAATTAATAATCTTTTTACTAGTAAAACATTAGTGGGCATTGTAAATAGTAAATTATATAAAAAAAAGTATTTTTCCCTCTAGAAAAGCAAAATCACAACTATAATTTCAAAAGCACTTAATAAAGATTCCCTTTATCAAAGTATATAAGTATCTTCGGAAAAATATTGTTGTGATTCAACTTACTCTCAGAAGGAAACAATTTTTTAAATCCATTAATTGCTTTAAAAGGAGAGAATAAATGAAATGAGAGAATGTAATGTGCAAGATAGTAATAATTAAACTTGCTAATGTATTTTATAAGCTAAACAATCAAACAGATCTATTTTTGTTTTTTAACTTTTAGTGTATTATTATTTATTATTAAAGAAATTTAATGTATAACCTGAAAATTATATTTCATACCTGTATAAAACCACAAAAGAAAACATTATAATTTCATTATAAATAATTAAAAGGGATTTAGTTTTTATTTACCAATCTCTAAAAGTAATTTAATTTAACTTAAAATAAAACAAAAAGTGACTTAATGTAAATTAATATTAAATGATTAACAGAAAAAAAGGCATTGTTTGGGAAAAAAAATAAGTCATATATCATAGGTATCTTATTAAAATAGATACATCTTATTCTTAAATAAATAAAAAAAAATCTGGAGTGACTCCACTCGACTTTCTGAACATTTACGATTAAGATCATTACCAAGCATTTAAATAAATTTTAATCGATGAATACTTCAAACAGTATACCAAATTGAAACTCAATCGAAAGCGCCGTTTAAACGCTAGCACACTTTCAAGAATCCCCCCCCCCCAAGGCCATAATGTAAAAGAAATCTTTGTCGTAGCCCTATAGAAACACTATAAGTCCTATACACATCAAAATCAATACCGGTCTTACGATGGTGGTTTATAGCATATATACCCAATTTGAGCTCAATCGAATGTACCGTTTAAACGCTATCTCACTTTCAAGAATTTCCTCCCATAGGCCATAATGTAAAAGAAATCTTTGTCGTAGCCCTATAGAAAAACTATAAGTCCTAAGCACACCAAAATCAATACCGGTCTTGCGACGGTGGTTTATAACATATATACCCAATTTGAGCCCAGTCGAATTCTCCGTTTAGGAGCTATCGTGTTCACTCACATACACACATACATCTCGTAAAAATAGCATAAATGAATTCAGAAGACCCCAAACCGTGTAAATACACCAAAATCTCGAGATTGAATTTTATCATGATTACAATACTTTCCTTACATGGTACATGTTCGGAAAGTAAAAAAGTATGCATTTCTTTGAGAAGTCTACAATTATAAGTGTAATAATAAATGTGTCATGGTTAAAATTCGTTTGCTTCTGCCAGCACTGTACACATAAAAAGAACATTTTAACTGTTTATATATAAGAAACACTTTTTATTTGTATATATATACATGTAAAGATATTTAGTTTTTGAAAATTATAAGTCAATTATTAAAAAAAAAAAAATGATGTGTGAAACATGTTTGCAGTTCGTTGTTCTGATGTCATTATAATAAAAAAAATTGAAAAACAAACTTAATAACGAAATACATGTTTGGTGCTGGATATTCGTATCCGGCAACCAAGGGAGCTGCCGGATATCCGATATCCGGCAAAATCCGTTATATCCCTAGTTTCAATGTCATTTGTATGATTCATTACTATTTAGATGTCACATAAAACTAGGTAATATATTATTTAAACCTTTTAACGGAAAAAACAAAACAAATGATAACGATTTTAAATTTCATTAAAATTTAAATAAATCGTTTGAAATCAATTAAATTTCTATTAAGCGCTTCAAAATTTCCTTTTGAATAATTTTGAATATTTTGTTTAAAGAAAAAAAAATCTCAATAAAAGATTGTATTTTTCTCAAAAGAATAATCGATATAAACATTAATTTTTAAAAAATCTGATAAAACATATTTATTATTGTATAACTTTTAAGTGTTTTTGCTATAATATATTGCTAAATGTAAAATATATGTGCATGTATTTTGTGAGTTCGTGCAACAGGAATGCCGATCTCAACAATAAAAAAAAAAACTCTTGTTTTCAGTTTGCCTGAGGCTTCTATAGTTCCCGTGCTTTGTGTTTGGTCCTCTCCTTCTAATTCACTGAACTTATTGATCTGCATGACCTTGACATGTGGCTTAAACAATCAAAGTAAAAGCAATTCCTTTTTATTTAACGCGGTGAATTTTCGTGATTAATATGATAACAGATCAAAATTGCCTGATAGGCGATAACAGATCAGTTTTCTTCGAAACTTAGCGTAAATACGGGTTAGGACCACTTAGAAAGACCCCCACGGAGGGCACCCCACCCTTCGGCCTAGAGCCCACGCGTAGCTAATCGGCCGTAATCCCACAAACGAAATTGTAGATTCTCAAAACTATAAAAATTGGCTCATTCTTTTACTTAAAAATAAAGATTTTGGGGCAAGCCAACGTTTGATTGGATTCCATTCTCATATTTACTTTAACAAAAAATAAAGTTTATTTTCAATATTTAAATAAAACTATTGTTTCTGAGGGGGAGGAGAATACTTTTTCTCCCCCTTTTGTTGACGTTTTATTCTAGTACGCGTTTTTTCCTACATTCAAGAAATATTAGTATATGAGTAGGGGCGTCAACTACGTGGATGCTCAGGCGCCCATAAAATTTAATGTTAGGGTGATAAGGGATCAGAGCACCCACAAAATTTTAAGGACAGTTTCAGTATCCTTTGAAGAAAATGGAAAATGCAAAAAAAAAAAAAAAAAAAAAAAAAAAAATATTATATAAAATAAACAATCTTAAGCAACCGTTTTTCGCACACATTGGATATTGTTGAACCAACAAATACAAATGCAAAAATAAGTAAATAAATATTAAACATTTTATGGTTATATATTTAATCACCTACAAAAACTGCAAAAATATTCTAACTATACTTATACATGATTTTTTAAAACACTGTTTAGAATGTGCACCTTATTCCGCTAGATGTTGCCGTATCTTGTGTTCGTTAGTTCCATAAAAAACTACTTTCCTTCAAAACAATTGAAAATAATCAACCTAATATGTTAAAAATATCCGCCTGCAAAAAAACTGTTTTTTAAAATTGTCGCCCACAAAGAACCTTACTTATTTTTTTACAGAAAAAAATCCCAAGGGGACCACCCCAAAATATTTCCTCAAGTTAACAAATAAAAACAGGGAGGGGTTCAAGGCAAAAAATTTCTTCGACACAAAGGATGGCTGGTTTTTTTGTTGTGGGGATTACGAGGCCCAATTAGCTTTTTTACACTCGTGGCTCTAGGCCGAATGTGTGAGGGTGCCTTCGGTGGGAGGTTTTCTTTCTAACAAGGGGCGCACCTAACGGCGCCATTTACCACCTAAGGTTTTCGGGGCTCTAATAAAATCCCCCACCGACAGAAAAATTTCTTTATTTAGTGGGGTTCCCGCTTCACTGATTTTTTTTTTAACTTAGTGGGATTAAGTAGTAAGATAATGGGGGACAGGTTCAAAACCTCAATGCCCAGGGGTTTAACCCATGGGTATTAATTTATCTCTCGGCCGGTTTAACCAGGCCGTACAGGGTTGCCTTTTACCCCTAGGGGCTGAGCGGGGGAAAGGGGGGGGGGCGTTGGTATTCGGGGGGAACCACGGATGTTGGGGAAGCGGATGCCATATTATAAGGACCGGAAGTTTCGAAAAAAAGGGGGTTTGATTAAAGGAAACTTTTTTTTTTTTCTTCTTTTGTTAAATTTAAGGGGGGGGGATTGTAACAATTTTTTTTTTCAGATTGTGACAAATTTTTTCAAATTAAGGGGGGGACTTGGTAAACTTTTTTTTCAAAGATTTTTCCCCTCATTATTTTAAAATATAGGGGGACTTGTAATTTTTTCAAATTAACGGGGACTTTGAAAAAAAAAATTTTTCACAGAAGATTTGCGGGATGCCCATCTATCTCATGGGAAAAAAAATAAAGGGGACCTATAAACATTATTAGTTCTCACGAAATAAGGAGGGGGGGGAGACTTTTGAAACCATAAATCTTTTAAAAAAAATTAAGGGCTATAACTTCTTATGAATTAAACCTCAAATAAAAAAAAAAATTTATTATTATAAAAATGAGGACCCAAAAACCACAAGCCCGCCGGGTTTTAGAAACTCGGGTTCTACCCGGGGCCCTTCCAATTTTTTCAAACATTATCAAACATTTTTTCTTAATGTATGGCGCCTTTCCTCCAACGGTTCAACCACGGCTAAGGGGCCTCTACGGCAATGGGAATGGGAGGATCCAGGGGGCCGCTTAAGGGCCATCAGAGGCAGGGGACCGGGCGGTTGTGTTGTGTTTCTCTTTGGTTTTTCTCGTTTTAAAATTAAATTTAATTACAATTTTACACCTATGTTGGGGAGGCAATTTAAAGGGGAAACTAAATGAACTCCAAAAAACATTCCCCCAGGAAAGGGGCCTAGGGTGCTGGTTGGGGGGGGCTCGAGGGAGGCAGTGGTGCCACTGGGGAGTGCGACGTGGCCTCTTCAAAACAATAGGAACTAAGGTCATATATACTTTCCTCTCTTAGGCTTTTTTTTTTCTACTTTTTTAGGGCTATTTTCTTTTTTTTTTTTTGTTATTTATCTACTTTTTTTTTTTCTCTTTTTTTTTACAATACAAAATAAACCACCTACATAAACAATGGCGCCTTATGGAAGCGGGGAGTGGGTAATTGGCCACCTCCATTCCTCTCTTAAAAAAAACACCATTTTATCGGGTTTTATTCAATCTCAAAAAAAGCGCATTAGAAGCATTTACCTTATTTCTGACACAAATACTGGAAAAAATAGTTTGTGGCTTTCTTACCCCACACTTTGGGGATTTCGTTAAAAATTTCAAGGTTCACCTCTTTGTTTGCCCGTCTCTAAATGGGTGGGATGTTAAAGGCATCTTTTAAATAAATTTGGCTCTTTCACTGTGTGTTAGGGCGGGGTTGGCGGTTTGGGGGGGGACCATCTTTGGAATCGTTTGCAAACCCAACCTCCCTTTGCACGCAGTCTTTTTTTTTCTCACACCAGGGGTCTTTTCAGTTAAGAATGGATGGGGAAGGTACCACTTCTTTTTTTGCTTTCTTAAAATGAAAAAACACAAAAACCCCACCAAAATTCAAGGGGGGGATTAGGTTTTGGGCCATTCAATTTTTTCCAAAACTTCTCACTCCTTGGGGGGGGAAAACACATTCACCAACTTCTTCTCTTTTTGTTGAATGGCCTGCTTGCTATAGAGAGGGGATGATTCTTGCGGTGGTAAATCTGGACAGGATGTCTCATAGGATGTGCTGGGGGCGATTTTGCTTTGCATATCTTGAATTCTCTGATAAAAAAACCAATTCCCTCTGTCGTGAAATACATCTTTCATAAGTCGGGAGTGAGAGGGGGAGTCAGGTATCCGTGACAGAGGCAGAATGCGACGTTTTGCGCCACCCCCCGCTATTTGCTTTTTTTTTTAATCGGGACCTTTTTAATCGTGGGAAAATCAGTCCCATTATTACAATAATTCTATTTTGGCTTGGCGGTTCTAAAGGATGAGCAGATGTGAAAAAAAAAAACCACCTGCATTAGATGGGGGGGACGATATTAATTTTAAAAACGTTTTTTCTTAGATGTTTGTTATTCGTTACGTTTCACTGGGCCAACCCAGGATCTTTCGTTTAAAATATCTGTGAATACCCTTTGTGGGAAAAAAAAAAAAACGTTTGGGGGACAACAATAGGCCACTCGTTCGTTTTTCGGCAATTTCTCTTTTTTGGTTGTTCCAACCAAATTTCGAGATTTATTCCTATTTCTCTTTCTCTTACGTTGTTCTCCCTTGGGGTCTTTTTGCGGCGATTTTTATACTACCCGGGAATTGGATTGTCTCATTGGGGTTTGGAAACAAAAAAAAAAAAATCTTTCTTTTTCCCCAAATAACGTTGGGATAGGGTCGGGGGACGTGCTTTCTCTTTTTTTTCCGGGGTATTTTGAACATTTTTTTTTTCTATATTCATATCTTCCTCTTTAAACCATGGGCCAAGGGGGGGGGGAACCTGGTCAAAAATTGCAATAAAAAAACACCTTTATCTGGAATTTATAAGTTAGATAAACTTTTTTTTAAAAAAGGGGGGGGCCTATTGTGAAGTTAATTTTTACAGTTTGGCAAAAAAAATTTTCTTTATAAATTGTGTAAAATGTAAATTTCTTTTTATTCCTTTTTTAAAAATTTTGGTGGGGAATTTAATTTGTTCGGGGAGAAATTAGTATGTATTTTTTGCTTATAACTCTTTTCTCCATGGAATACATTCGATTAAAAACATTGGGAAAAGAAGATTTTCCTTAAAGGCGGTGAGGGAACTCAGTTAATTTCTTACGACCTTATAACAACCTCAGGCCCCGCAAGGCCCTCAGGAGCGAGGAGGTTCAGGTTCATGTATGTGCCATCATTTTTTTTTTTTTTTTGGCCAGTTTCCCTTTGGGGATTTACTCTCCAAGGCCCAAACTTTCTTTAGTTATTATATGCAACAAAGTCCTTTGGCGGTTTTCCGTTCTGGGCGCGCGAGGGCATCGATTTTTAAAAATTAGGCCTCTTCCAATAATTCCCCCAATGTCGCTTTCAAGGGTGGACTTTATACCCCACTTAAAAATTTTACCATGTGGGTAAAAGGCTTCTTGTTTACCCATACTGGGTACCCCGTGATTATAAATTGGTTTTCCAAATTCTAACATAATAAATTGTTTGTATTTTTTGAGGGGGCTAGGCCTTTTGGGAAAGGGGGTCGGTTTTTTCCAATATTAAACCCTCTAACATTTATTTTGGTTATTGGCCGAGCGCGGGGAGGGGCCCAATGCGGTTTGGTGGGTGATGGGTTGTTTGCGATTTATTTTTTTTAACCTCCTTCTGGAAATATTTTGGCACGCACCCTTCTTCCGATAAACAGAATTGAATCGTGTCACTTGTCCGTGAATAAACCTTCTTGGGGTCGATCTAACATTTTTAAGGGAAGCTTGCCATGCTCAAGTCTCGGAGCGGTCATGAGATGTGCGCATCATTATCCCAAGATCGTTACTTCAACTTGTTTGCACAAACAGCTTCCTATAAAGGGTTTTTGGAAAAACACAAAAAAAAAAAAAAACAACAATTCTGCCAAAACTGAAGGGGGGGGGGGGGGGGGGACATATCCACCTTTTTAAAAAACAACTTACCCATAAGTCCGGTGGTTACTGTTCTTCCAGAATTTTGGATATGTTGGGAAGAGCTTGGCCCAAAAATACGGGGCTTTGCCAGGTGCCTGCTGTGCGATACAGCATTTTGCGCATTTATTTTCAAGGGGGTCGTTACCATGTTCTGATGGGGATTTTCAAAGAGAAAGCTTTACTAAAAAAAATGTGCTTTCCTTGACGGGGGAGGCGTCGGCCAGGGGGGGTTTTTCTCATTCGCGGGAATTTTTCTCAAAAATACAGGGGACAGGAATGCCTAATTTGGTACTCACAAGGGGGTCTTGGAGACCACCCTTTTTCTCTAGGGGGCAAAGCAAAAATTCTTATATAGTTGGCGACTATTTATTATTTCCTTTAGGGAAAGGCGTGTGGTGGATAAAAAACACTTATTCCCCCCTTGGGGTAAATTTCAGGAAAACTAGCTGGGCCCCACAGAGCTTTCTCTTAAAGGGGGAAGGTTGGTGGACACATGTAAATTGGGGGGGAAAAGCTAAAGGGGCTTATCTATGGGGGGAATTTGGCAGGGGGAGACGTTTTGAACTTATTGTTAATTTTTTTTTTTACCTTTATTGGGGGGGACCCAAGGTGAGGAAAGGGAAAAAAAATAATTTTATTTCTTTCTAAATGGTGTTAGTTTGGGCAGAAATAACACTTACGATCTTTTGGTGTGATCCTTTTTAAAATTATTTTTCCTTAGTTCCTTTGCATTATATATATCATTGGGGTGTTGCCTGTTTCATACAGGGGTTTCTTGCCCTTTTATTATTGGCAGGAACCCCACGGGGAATCTTCTTCTGTGGGTTAAAAAAAAAAAAACAACGGTTTAAACTTTTAAAACAAACAAAAATTTTGCAATTTTTTTATTAATGCAAAAATGGCCCCCCCTCTGGTAAACGGGGGGGACCGGTTTAAAAGATGATCATGATCCCCCTTAACCCACGATTTTTTTTTCCATTTTACTAAAAACGGGACTTTTCTTAACATAAAAAGCAGTTCACACCGTCTTCTGAAAAGCCTGCTCATCTTGCGGGGACATCTGGATGGGAACGTTTGCTGTTAATTTAGCAGACAGTTCATCTTTTTCCTTAATCAAATTTGATAAAAAATGATCCACTGCATTGGGTCCTCTATAATATTGAATGGGCTTGTACGATTTACCATCTGGTCCTACAATGATATAAGCATATCCACATGCCATGTGCTGACTCTGCTTGTGGGTGAAGGACTGCCGAGGGTTCTGTTCTGCCGCGCTGATCGGGATAATTAAAGACTCAAAATCTGAATAAACGATATAGGGAAGAGGATGTTGATAGTGTTGTTTCTTAAAATATAACAAACTATCTTCTTCGGTGGGCATGTAAATTTTTTGTACTGCATGTTCCTTACAATACGGTATGTGTTCTTTTAAATTCTTCTCTTCCGTAAATCGATGCAAGCATCGATAACAGTAATATGCTTGCCTATGATGTTTTGTAAGGTCGCCCAATAATCTTGAAAAACTTCTAATGAGACAATAATGTTGGGTTTCTTCATTGGCAATGAGTAATAAATTGATACAGTCTTCATCTTCTCGGTTTGAAATAAACAAAGGGAAGACTTCCTTTTCGTATCCGTATACGTTTATCCGCAAATTGTTCAGTTTTTCAATGAGAGGCATTTTTGATATGGGTACCGGAAACTGTATATTTCCCATCTTAATTTCC
The DNA here is from genome assembly GCA_038373885.1 of Cheiracanthium punctorium. Classification (NCBI taxonomy): domain Eukaryota; kingdom Metazoa; phylum Arthropoda; class Arachnida; order Araneae; family Cheiracanthiidae; genus Cheiracanthium; species Cheiracanthium punctorium. The sequence continues at coordinate 4,250 of JAWZYV010002259.1, read as the reverse complement.
TCTTCGAAGGCTTCATAATGATGTATTCGTTCAGGATAATCTTTTCGATCGATATTCATCATGTGAGCAAGTAAACACCATACCAAACACTTTTGATCTTCATTTTTTATATTAACTATTGCCTTCTTAGCTGCAAGTTGAGGGGGGAGGGGGATGTAACTGCTCGCCGCTAAAGGATGGTAGACTGCACAACAAAGTTCTAATTTTAAAATTTTGTGCAATACCCAACCGGAACCTCTCTGTGTGAACTCTTCAAAAGACTTCTCGATTTTTTCTTGGGCCTCTTTGATATGCCCTTCGATGGTAAAGGGTGCAAGCTCAATTAGACTTTTGCACCGGAAGTGGCAAGTGATTATATCTTCCTCAACCTCTTGGCTTATGCGCGACATCTGCACTTTTAATACCGCGTACCACTTGATTGGATTATCTTCTAGTTCCTCTTGCAAATACTGATGTATTTTAGGTGAAGCTTCCTCGAAAAACAATTTTAAATCCGCTTCGTTTTCTTCACTAGGCTCTATCTCGTGGGATGAAAAAACATCCAAAATTTTTTGTTTCTTAGCCCGCTTTGAATTGGAAGTGGATGGACCTGCCTTGCGTTTTTTATGGCTTACGCGGATATGCTCCTGGAGTTCACTTTTTAGCGAAAATTGCAGGGGACACTCACGACACTGGAAGCCTCGACTATGCAACTGCATATGCTTATTTAAGTCGTGTTTTCGGGTAAAACTTTTCTGGCAAACTTCACAAGTAAAGGGTTTCACCCCAGCATGGATCTTCATATGGCGAGTTAGTGATTGTCTCTGCACAAAACTCTTTCCACACTGGTTGCAGATCTATAAAAGATCCAAAAAATGCGACTTTAGAATACGTATTTAAACCCACATACAATAAACCTACTATAAAAATACCCTAACCAATGTATGAATTGTACCCTAGTAAATAAATACAAGTAACCTATTTTGTACCTTAGACTTAACACTCGTAAAATAGACTTACCATACTTTTTAACATAAAATACACAATAAAAAAAACAATCATACCTTAGAGTATATTCACTAAAAACCCAATCCTATCAACACCAAAATTTTTTTTTAAAACCATAAACACATTTTTTAAAAGTAATCAACTTAGAAAAAGCACATTTTTAAATAAACAACGCTAAATTTTTTAAAACCATAAACACATTTTTTAAAAGTAGAAAAAATATATTTTTAAATAAATAAACAAAGCGTATCAACGCTAAATTTTTTAAACCCATGATATGCATTTTTTAAAAGTAGAAAAAATATATCAATCCATTTTTAAATAAATAAACACACCAAAATTTTTTAAAACCATAAACACATTTTTTAAAATTAGAAAAAATACATCAACCCATTTTTAAATAAATAAACACAGCGTATCAACGCTAAATTTTTTTAAAACCATAAACACATTTTTTAAAAGTAGAAAAAACACATTTTTAAATAAATAAAGCTAAGCGTATCAACGCTAAATTTTTTAAAACCATAAACACATTTTTTAAAAGTAGAAAAAACACATTTTTAAATAAATAAAGCTAAGCATATCAACGCTAAATTTTTTAAAGCATAAACACATTTTTTTAAAAGTATAAAAAATATATCAATCCATTTTTAAAATAAGCGTATCAACGCTAAATTTTTTAAAACTATGGTATGCATTTTTAAAATAAATAAACAAAGCATATCAACGCTAAATTTTTTTAAAGCATAAACACATTTTTTTAAAAGTAGAAAAAATATATCAACCCATTTTTAAATAAATAAACACACCAAAATTTTTTTTTAAACCATAAACACATTTTTAAAAAGTAGAAAAAATACATCAATCGATTTTTAAAATAAGCGTATCAACGCTAAAAATTTAAAAGTATTCACACCACATGAACCCTAAGTACTTTTTAATATAAACATACCTTACTAAAAATATATTTGCAGCATGCACTCATTTTTATCACTTGAAATAATTACCTAAACTTAAAAAGTGCAAGTGCACTAAACATACAAATTTTTAAATATCCCTTTACACTCAACTCTTATTAAAACATGAACTGGTAGTGATCCAAACACGCACACAAGTCTTTACTAAAATAACTGTATATAAACATAGTACTAATTAAATATAAAAATACCGATTTCACTTAAACAGCATTACATAATAAAATTTCATTATTTATTTACGGATTAAGCATAACGCTAAAAACTGATGTATAGTAAAAGTGTTCTAAGTACTTTTTAATTTATGTCATTAATACACTCAATCTTACTGAGTACTTATTATCAGAACATGAGACACACTTTGATAATCATCCTTCTAATAAAAGTATCAATTTTACTTCGCATCGTTTTTAAATAAATATTGAATAACCTCTTATTTTTAAATACACTGATACGATGCTTTTCTTTAAAATATACTTTAAAATAACACTTACGTGACCAGTAGAGGGTCCCGCTTGTAAATCACTAGGTACCTCTTGAGCATCGGTGGATCCTGGTTGAGACTCCCAATTGATAGATTTATCCAATCATTCGGTTCTCTACAATGTCAAGAATTTGATGAAGATCCTCCAGGGGGATCCCGAATTCATTCAACTGAAAAATATAAAAAAATAGAATTAGGTTATGGCAACATAATACTTTATTCATTAAACAAGCTTTTCATTACGTTAATAAATACTACTTTAATTAATTAAACAAGCTTTTCATTACGCTATAAATACTACTAATTAATAAACAACTTTTCATTAAATAATACTACATTTAAATAACAAGCTTTTCATTACGTTAATAAATACTACTTAATTAAATAAACAAACTTTTCATTACGCTAATAAATTACTTAATACTAACTTTAATACCTTAATTACCGAAACAAATTTTCATTACGCTAATAAATAGTACTTAATTAAATAAACAAACTTTTAATTACGCTAATAAATACTACTTAATTACCTAAACAAACTTTTTCATTACGCTAATAAATACTACTTAATTACCGAAACAAACTTTTCATTACGCTAATAAATCAAGTTTTTATTACGCTAATAAATACTACTTAATTAAATAAATAAACTTTTAAATTATGCTATTACCTAAACAAGTTTTTATTTAACGAATTGCCTAAACACAAGTTTACACGGAATAAAACGTATTAATAATAGCGTGCGTGAAATCTAAGCTTTAAACATATTAAATGTACTAGAAACATTCAACCTAACAACATAATCTCACTTTTAAAAATGAGTCTAAATAATACACCAAAATTTAAAATAAGCTCATTATATTGTTAAATAAAATAAAATAAAAAAAGAAATGTACTTACTTTCTCGTCTGAAAAATCCAAAGTGTTATTCACTGAAGAAGTCATTGGTCGAATACAACTTTGCTAAAAAGTTTTTAAAGAAATAAAAAACACGTCTTGATAGTATGAGAGCTGAACAAAAATTCGTGCACACTTCGTGCCTTGAACAGAATAGAAATGATCTCCTTATCTGCTATCCTTATAGTAGTAGAGGGAGATAAGGAAACCCTCCCGTTGACTCAATAAGCATTGGTCATCTTAGAACTGCTCACCTTTTCTGATAAGCCAATGTGTGAAGATTAGAACCTCCCCATGACTCAATAAACATTGGTCATCTTTTCCCACCTTTTCTGATAAGCCAACTGTACCCCCCTTGGTCACGTACTGTCCATTCAGAGGTTATGTGATAGATAAGACTACCCTCGTTCGCTGATTAGCCAACGTTTCCCTACCCCTCGCTACGTCATGTCCTGCATGCATTCACTGGTAGGGCAAACTGTACTAGAATAAGCCATTTTCCAGAGTTTAAAATTTCTATGAGTTCGGACGCAATTTTGCTCGCTCTTGCTTTAGAGTTTTTGGAAAGCGTTTTTAAGTTCAAAAATGACTTCTTCTACCGAGAATCAAACTAAATTTTGATTATGCTCCAGAGTTTTATTCTCAAAGGGATGCAGTATAAAATATTCAACGAGCATATTGGAGTCTGACCATTTCAAACGCTCAACTCTGCCAATGTCGGTGTAAACATATATACCCCCAATCGCAAGGTGCATCGCCTTTCGGGGATGATTGGATTAAGCTGATGAGTTTTCTCGGAGCATCTGTTGAAACTCATCCCTGGTGCCCACCTTCTTACAAACACGCTGCGTTAGAGATTTGATAAGATTTATGCAAAAAAGTGGACGAAGTCAACAGTTACAACTACG
>JAWZYV010002258.1:0-29488 GCA_038373885.1 Cheiracanthium punctorium | reverse complement strand
CGCCAAGTTACGTGTCAAAAACAAATCTTTCAAATTGAATCCAGCTTGGCGATATCGGAAATATTTGGCTAGAAATCGTTAAACCTTGGTACTATTGCAGTATTTAATCTCTTTCAAACAAAATAAGTTTAAATGAAGGGTGCCGAAAATATTTTTGATTTAATAGACGTGCAAGGAAGTCATGTGGTGTCCACATGATTTTTTCAATTTACATTTCCCACTTATTTCTAATATATGAGGAATTAAAGCGAATTACCACCTTTTTTAGAAACCCTGTATATCTTGCCATACACACCTTTAACATATTTATATAGAATAAGTTACCTTAATTGTCCAATTAGAGCGCAGGTTCTTAAACTGTGGTCCACTGACCCCTGAGGGTTCCTCATATCAGGGCTCCGCAATATTGTTAAAATCGGTTGCGAACCGTACAAGAAGACGATGAAAAGTCAAGAAGTGCGGAACAATAAACAATATCTTTAAAGTAATTAATGAAATATAAAGCTATTATATGCTCTGTGATTTCTATGTTTTTTAAATAATATAATGCTTAACGATTATTGAATATTTACTTTATTACTAAACTTTTTCTCAGATTTTGATTTCTTTTCATGTTTCAGTGTTTTTACTGTTTAGGAGGCATTGACACAAACTTACACCACACAAACTTACACCTTGTCTGTGGAATCTTCCAATATATCATGTCTGTAGTCAGCCATTGTTTGGTCCACAGGATCAAACATTTGGTCCACAGGATCTCATCATTTGTCATCGACCTTGGCAAGTTTTGCTGAAATGTTGCTTAATTTAATGCCAAAAATAATTAACTATTTCGCATAATTCTAAAACTTTTAAGTGTAGAATGTTTAAATTTTGTAGTTAGAGCTACATCTAACTGCTCATCTCTTTTTTTAATTGCAATCCACTGAGTAATTATTGACAATATAATCCAAATTGCTGTAAATACATTTAAGTCAATGGATACCAATCTATTATGAATCATTATTTTAGCTGTTGTCCAAAATCTCGCACACTATCTCAAGATTGCCAGCTTTTGGTGAAATGTCTCCCAATTAAATGTCAAAAACAAATCTTTCAAATTGAATCCAGCTTGGCGATCGCTCAAATATTTAGCTAGAAATCGCTAAACAATAGTACTATTGCATTATTGTACCTCTTTCAACCGATATAAGTTGAGATGAAGTGCACTTAAAATATTTATGATTTAATAGACGCACAAAAAAGTCATGTGGTGTTCATATTAGATTTCTTTTCTCTGGAATGGGATGAAAGTTTAGTGTTAGTCAGACTATAATACTTTCATATTCATACGCCAAACACTATTACACTATAGACCGAAGTTGTAAGCTGCTAAATAAGGAAACTTGTGACTTTGTAATTAGTTTTTGTTCCAGCACTTCATTGAAAAATAAGAAGCTGTTTTGTATTCTACATGAGAAGTTGTTTTTTGTTTTTATGATTTACTGTCATCAATTCGCTTTAAAATTCACAGTTTTAAACATCATCGCTTTGAAATTCAGAACTTTAATATCATGGATAGTACTTTTGGAAAATAAACGTTCTATTCTTTGCACGTAGAATTTGAGATCAAAATGCATTACTTTTTAAGTTGTATTAAATTTTAGTTTAAAGTAAAAATGTTTTACTCTAAAATCTGACCAATTCGTATGCTCTTTCAAATGCATGCATGCAAAATTAGCACATAAATGTAAATGTATTCAACAATATTTTAGTTTTTGAAATTTTTATTCTGTAGTAAAATTTACAGATGTTATTTTTTATTTACATAATATCACTATGATATATTAAAACACTTTTTTAATTAAATATGAATACGTCTCTTTAAATTACATGGACAACAAAAATAATTACACGATTTAATTAATTTTTGAAATTGTGTAAGTAGTCGTTAACACAAGGTGTTTTATAATTAAATCGATAATGATCATTAATACCATGTGGCGTCAAGAATACAATAAAATTTAATTCCATTTCTTGCGTCGAAATTTCTTATTCAGCCTTTTTTTTTAGGTAAGCAACATACAATCATTAATTTTCACTAGTCACTTGAAACTAACAAGCTTTTATTTTAGAAGTTGTATACTTGTCTTTTTTTGAGCAGCAATATTAAACATGCTGAAATATTAAGCTTTGAACGAGAATGTTTTATCAACATTTCGCATTTAGAAGATTTCTTGGAATGTATTTGAAAGGTTAAAAAAAAACGAAAGAAAAGAAATTTATTTCTTTTGATTTTCCTAAATATTTAATAATAATAAAACAATGTTTTAAAATCCTAAAAACAATGTGATCGCCTCCAAAAGGTTGAAACACATTTAAAAGCCTTTTTATGTGATGAACGAGTTTTACTTTAATTTCTGGTTAATTTTCTATCTTAAATTATCAAGCGAGTCCCCGCCAGAACGATTTTGCTTACATTACTGAAATTATATATTCAAGTAAAATGCAGTGTTCTTAAAAGGATATTCTGTTCTGCATCGCTAAGGATTATGTGATGTCCTAGAGCTTTGTCTCATTTCATATTACAAGCTCGTGAATTCTCGTAATTAATAATCCAAAATTCCTAGATATGTTGTTCCTCTTTTGACACTAGATTAGTGGGATCCTATCAACGTACAAATTTGCATAGTGCGGTAGAATTAAAGGTTGCTTAGAAAATGCAACGTTATATATATCATTGTGGATGAAAATGGGCTTTCTAAATTTTTACTTTTAATAATTTAGCTTTAACCGTGATAACGTCTCAGTGTGTTCTAACAAACTATATTGCTACAGTATGTTTTATTTTCATAACTTAAATTTAGCATTTATGTCATTACTAAAGCTTGGATTTTGATGACCTAAAAATGGCTTTAAAAATGCAAAAAAAAATCCCCTTAAAATTAAACATAAATTTCAATCTAAACAAATAATTCATCACTAAAAATACGTTTTATGGCATTAAAACATATTTATTCAAAGAAACTGAGATGTAACAAATTAATTTTAAAATAAATATGCTAAAATAATAATAAGATAATAAAAGAAAAATATCTTTACAACTGACTATAGCATATTGACATCTAACTGAAATACGTTAAAAGAAAGTAAGATAAGTATTCACTAAAATTTGAAACTGAAAAATGCTAAAATCACAACATTCTAAAGAAGGAAGATAAAATGTATTGACAAGTAGAATTTTGCATTTCTTAAAAAAAATGGCACCCAACCCCCCCAAAAAAAAACCTTATGCAAAAATAATGCCCCAAAATCTAAAAAAAAACCATCCTAAAAATCTTGAAATACACTAACAGAGAAAAAAGCTAAAAAAAAATGAAACAAATGTCATCAAAATTCGGGCTATAGTCACTACCTTCCCCTTTTATTTTAATAAAACCAAATTATATTTGCAGGAAGTAATGAAGTTTGAAAGTACTTTATAGCTATGACGAATAATAATCAGTGAATTAAACTAATAATTTTAGATGTATATCTTTCGTTTATTAATTGAACATATGTGTTTTTGTAATTGTTCAGATATTTAAACACACTTCTATGTAGACTGCTTTTAAAATAAAAGCAGTTTATTATCCGTTGAATAAAATGAAGTTTTTAAATACTGGCAAATAACAACTGAAGCCATCGTAAATATTTTTAGTTACACTTAAAACATATTCACTAAAACTGTTATAGCGGCCATTAACCACAAATGAGATGACATGGAAATGTTTTAAGAAGAGAAAGGAAATGTATAAGCTGAGATTTATAGAAGTATTCAAAGCCAACATATCCAGGCAATCCCAGAAACTTTAAACGCATACTAAAAGTAAAATAATAATAATAATAATAATAAATCGTGTGAAATCCATGGATTATGAAAATCTTTTTCGCAAAGCATTACGAAGACAATTTATTGCACATGGTCTTCTAAGTATTGAAATGAATTTGCTTAGCACTATGAAAACTGTTAATGACATGAATGCAATAAAATCAGGATGGACGCATACGATAATGTAAATCTCAAACATAATTTCGTTTTCTTTGACCAAGAAGAGAGTTTATTAACTCTGTAATATTTAAGCAGCCTATTGAATGATTGGCCCTTAAAGATATACTATTACTTTAGACACCATTTTGAATGGGTTTAAATCGAATTAATCAAATTTCATTGTTTTTAATGAAACATACTTTTTCCTACTCTCGGGCCTCGGTTTAATCCATTTCATTGTGTCCTTTTTTGGGGACGGCATTTTTGCTATCAGTCGGAAACGTTATGTATTTTTCCTAGTCTTTATTCCCCAGTAGTGAGCCTCCACTCCACAAAATATTTTAACGTGGGCCAGTAGGATGTTGACATTTCAATTTTCATACGTAATGATTTTAAAAAAAATAATCCCTTGTTCACAGAAGTTGACATCAGAAACACTGGGGAACAATTTTTAACATAATTTCTGTTGAGTTCGATTTTGAAGCTGTTTTCGAGTCCAATGGACACACTGATTACAAAACTGCTGTTAGTTTTCTTCGATCACGTCAAGTTTTTTCTCTACACCTACCTCTCTTCACTATCCGCAAGAGTGAACTTCGTTCACCGGAAACACTGTTGCTGTGACCCCAATGACGAAGATTTTGAAATTGAAGATGAAACCGTTCGTAAAGGATTTGAGCAGCACGAGTTAAATGATTTGGGGCTATCCAAAAAAGCTTGAGAACTGTTAGCATCAAGACTGCACGAAAAAAAATTGCTTGAAAAAGTAGCTAAAATACCCTACTTCCGATACAAGAAAGTGTATTTCTGCAATACTTACGAAGTGATAATAGGTTTGTATATTGCCATAACATACATGGTTTAATGGAAGAGTTGGGAATTTCAGCTCATCGATAGATCAAAGTGGAGCTTAGAGTGTGTACTCCTCCAGAATGAAAATTTATTTGGTGCAGTCCCAATAGGTCATTCAGTATGTTTGCGTGAGGAATATGAAGAAAGAGTCGTTGATTTGTTGCAATATCACATGCACCCATGGATCATCTGTGTTGATCTTAAAATGGTCTGTTTCCTCCTTGGCCAGCAACATGGACATAACAATTATCCCTGTTTTTTTTTTGTGCATGTGGGACAGTAGAACTCGTGAGAAGCATTGGGTGCAGTCGAAATGGCTGCCAGGATATGATCTGAAACCTGGTGATCCAAACATTCTTCATCAGCCACTTGTCAACAGAAAGAACATATTTCCATCTCTGCATACAAAACTGGGTCTCATGAAGCAATTTGTTAAAGCTTTGTCAATTGAAGGAGACTGTTTCGGCATTTCCTAACCTGTCATTTGAAAGATAAAAGCTGGTGTGTTTGATGGTCCACGGATTCGCCAGCTTCTTAAAGATGAGCATTTCATCGGAACAATGACAGAATGCTTGGTTGGCATTCAAAAACATTGTCAAAGACTTTCTTGGAAATACACGAGCACAGAATTACACCGAAATTGTCCAAGAGCTCTTGGAGATCTTCAAAATGCTTGGTTGCAACATGAGCATCGTTGCATTTTTTACGTAGCCGTCTCGCTAACTTCCCGAAAAATGTTGTTGAAGTCAGTCATGAGCAGGGTGAGTGATTTCATCAAGATTTCACGCATCGTGGAATCACGCTATCAAGGAAGAGGGGATCTACATATGATGGCTGACTATTGTTGGAGCATAAAGCAAGAATGTCCACAGATTAAACATTCCAGAAAAAGTACAAACAAAAATTTTTGCCTTAATATGTATGTTTACTACTTGGTAAATAAGTTTTCTATGTGTATTAATACAATTTAACTTGTAGTAACTATATATTTGGCAACTTTTCCCTTTATTTTTATTTTTCTACACATTTTGGGGAACCCTGTATCTTAAAAAGTTGACGTGACAGACAAAAACTACGGTTACTTTTGGATACAGGGGCCAAAAGCGATTCAAAAAGAAGTCACAGTTCTAACACAACAAAATTGCTGTTCCCCAGTGAAATTTATCTATTATTGCTGGTATTAGCAAAAATCGAAGAAAGTCGTAAAAATATCTTGGCACAAATGGGTTAACAACTGTAAATGTTGCACATATAGTTATATACTACACGGGGCCATCGTGATTCTACCTGGCCTGCTTCTGCACTCGGATGAGTCATCCAAAGAGGCCTACTGCTGCTCACTTATTGATTCCAACACTCAGATACGTCATCTAACGGCCGAATCTAACCAATGCGGAAACGTCCGTAGGCCTCTTTCGGAATGTTCACAAGCAGGCCCGGTAGAATCACTATGGCCCTGGCAACACCCACCTTCTCAAAATAGTATTCAAATGTAAGTCATATTTCCTATGCGTATTTCATGCATAAAATATTGTTTTCCGTAAAAGTAAATCATGCCATATTTAATAATAATAACTTTTTTGTTTCATTCTAATGTTGCGTTTTTCAAGAACTTATTAGTTATCGACGAAATTAAAATACGAAATTTGACTATTACTCGGATATTTCTTTTAGTGGAGTAAATGCCGATAACACACATTTCATAGTACAAGCATGTTTTAGGAAAATACGGTACAGACATAAAAACTGCCACCATTAATATCTATCGATTGTGATCAGGGGTGTAGCCAAGGGAGGGGAAATAGGGGGGGTCATAACTCCCCCCCATGAGAAATTTTTTGCCATATAAAATGTGTATTCTTCACTACCTATCACACACGCATATACATATATGTGCGTGGTAGTAGTCGTAACCCCCCCCTATGAAAAATTAATCGCTACGCCACTGATTTTGATAAGTGTTTGGATGCTTGACACACATGCAGAGGCGTAGCCAAGGGGGGTTAGGGGTTCATAACCCCCCCCCCCCATGAGGAATTTTTTGCCATACAAAATGTATATTCTTCACTACATTATCACACACACGTATACATATATATGAGTTGCAGTAGTCATAACCCCCCCATGAAAAATTTCTGGCTACGCCCCTGCACACATGGTAACTTTCTCCTTCTTTGAAGACTACTCATACGCTTAATCCATAATCATATCACATTAAGGTTGCCTCTAAAACTGTTCTTCATAAATTATTATGCGTAATCATTAATTGGCATGTATTGGCGTGTTTAGCACCGCGAAATTTTTCATCTTCCAGTGGGTGGCAAATATCCCAATTGTACCAAAATTGAATGCTTACTGCTATGACACACTAAGATATAAACCTATTTAAAAGGGAAACAAGGGAGATAAATGTAAGCAATCATAAGCTATAAATTTAAAATTAGTTTAAATACTGTTACTCTCTTAAAATTATTTGGACGGATATCCGTAAACTACGATTTATTTACATATGTGAAAATAATTACAAATGAAGTGTGCAAGAAGGCAATAAATGCATTTCGTTTAAAATTAAAAAATCTGCAGCTTAATTTCTATCTGGAAAAAAGAAAAGCTATTATATATAACAGGAGTTGGAAAATATTAACAGGATTATGAATAATTACCTTTTTTTTTTCCTTTGTTGCAAATGGAAATCGATTATAAATTAAACACTTTAGATTCGTTTCGTATTATTAAATGCTTAAAACGGTAAAGAAAAAGTGTTTGGATCTTGGTCTATGAATAATTTAATTTGCATTTATCATTTACCTTTCTATATATGTATGTTCTTTAATCGAATGATATTTTTCTTTCCTATTTATTTATTTATGTTTTAAACAACATTTAACTTAATTTTAAAATTTATGTATATATGTTGCTTTTAAAAATTAGGCTCTTTCATCGCTGAATCGAGATTTCATCAGTGAATCGAGAATTTCCTCTATTTATTCTAGTTCTTTTTGTAAAGAGTGTTTGATTTTTCAAGTTGCCTTTGAATATCCATTGAATTCAATTACGTATTTTTTTTAAATATTCTGAACTCGTCTTTAAGGAAATTGAAAGCATAAATACGGGAGTATTTTGTGTACTTATTTTACATATCAATATTTAAATTTATCTGCAGTGTTTTTCATTACGTATTAAGCCGCTCTTTAAACATATGTTGTAGTTTGCATCAATTCGAAGTTCGTGTATACATATTACCTAAAGTTATTTAGATATTAAACTTTATACCTTAATTTTAATATCTTATTAATAATTAGTTTTTTTCCGATGATAAATGTATGTATATACGATATTAGTCACACGCACTTTACACAACATAAATACATTAAATACTTTACATTAGATTGGCAAGATTTTGTATAAAGTGTTACTAGTGTTTAGTAAAAGTATCAGGTTGTAACGAAAGTTTTCCGCCAGATTTGCATAGGTCAGCTCATGCGGTACCGAGCGATTGACCTTATATATCAAGTATATGCGATGCTTAGCGCGACTAATGGACATGGCACTAAGTCTAACTCTTTTAGCTAGCTCTCGAGTGGATGAACATTTTATCTCCTTCCACAAATTCTCGTTGGCGGGCCTCATCAGCATCATAAGCTGGCCAGAGCGCTCTGCTTCTTAAATGTCCTAGACCTCGTTTTTGAACCAAATCTTCACAGTGTCGTATGATACAACAGTACCTTAAGCTGTACACATGATTCGGTGTCATTCTGTAGCTGACTTTTTGCAACAGAACTGAGAGTAAATGATGGTTCAATCTGGTAGTGTGATAGTTCCATTTCAGACACCTTATACTTAATCATAACGATATTGTTTTACAGATTTCACAACACAGTGCTCTAAAACAAGTCTTTTTTTTTCAAATAACAAAAATCGTTTAACAAAATATTGGCAAAGACACCAACGTGAACTGTTCGTGCAGACAATACTTGCAGTGTCGGAAAACTTTCGTTACAACCTAATATTTTTTTTGTATTGTTTGCATATTTTTACTAACTTTTTGTGTAATATTTATTACTAGCATACAATATATATCTATTATATATATACACACATATATATATTATATATTAATATATATATGTATATATATATATATATATATATATATATTATATATATATATATATATATACATACAGTCGAACCTGCTTTATAGAATAGCCAGTTTGACCCGAAAAAATTTATTTATTCATTATCCGATATTTCATTATATCACGATACTTCATTGTCCGGGATCACATTGACTAATTATTAGAGTTTGGCACATTATAAATTTATTTCAATAAGCGAGATATTCCTTTAACTGATATCCATTAAAAATGGCTCAATAGTGTATATATATATATATATATATATATATATAATATATATATATATATATATATATACACAGGGTGGTTATTAATTAACGTGAGGTGTTCAGAGCCCTCTAGCGAGTTAAGTATTGGACGAAACCTAACCAAATTTGATGAGCATGCACAGTAGACCATGGGATTTTGATTTAAAAAAAAAAAAAAAAAGTTCCAAAATTTGCCACTGGGGCAATTTTGGCGTTGCAAATGTGCCCCAGAAGTTCCCCGATCTCAGTCCTTGCGATTTTGGGTTGTGGGGATTTCTTAAAGGTGTTGTTTATCAAGGACATGTCTCCGATATCGCAACGTTAAAGGATCGAATAACGTTACACGTGAGGCAAATCATCTCTGAAATGCTGCGAGCGGCAGTAGAAAATGTCGTGCATCGTATGCAGTTCTTGGTATTTACCAGTGGTGCACATATTGAACCAAATTTGTAAGTAAAATTGATGTTTGCTGCATTGTTTGTCAATTAACAATTCAATATTTACGCTAATACATTTTTGCAGCGCCAAAATGGCCCCAGTGGTTGCCCCAAATTTTGGAACTTTTTTTTTTTTTTTAAATCAAAATCCCATGGTCTACTATGCATGCTCATCAAATTTGGTTAGGTTCGTCCAATACTTTACTCGCTAGAGGGCTCTGAACACATCCCGTTAATTAATAACCACCCTGTATATATATAGTTGAACTTTATTTAAAAATACACAAAAATACAGTTGTTTCACATGTTACATAGCGCTTAAAGAAGCTGCATAAAAGAAAACATGTGTTTAATAATACTTAGAAAATTTATAATGAAAAAATCCCCCAAGCCAGTCATTGTTAATATATCAAAACATTAAAAAATGCATTGTCCTCGTCAGAGGGGGAAATGCACAATTCTACACCATAGGTTTCAGACTCACAGCCTGAGATTTACATTTTTGCAGACTCACAGCCTGAGATTTACATTTATTACATTACCTTGGAAAAATCTCAGGCTGTGAGTCTGAAACCTATGGTGTAGAGTTGTGCATTTCCCCCTCTGACGAGGACAATGCATTTTACAATGTTTTGATATATTAACAATGACTGGCTTGGGGGGGTTTTTCATTAAATTTTCTAAGTATTATATATATATACACAGGGTGTATCACAACTCCCTCACGGGTTTGTAAGACTTATAAAAAATAAATTAACAATTCAGCAACATATTTGATTTTGTTGGATAAAGAAATGTTACAAGTGTTGTTTCACAAATGTTCGATATTTGAACCTTTCTTGATGTGATAGACATGAAGTCTAAAATCAAATTTCCCCCCACATTCCCTTAAACATGTCGCAATCAATGGTAGCAAATGTGGGTGTGATCCTTTGGCATAAATTTTGTAAACCACGTGGTTATAAAGCGTACGAATATAATCTTTTATGTAAAAAATATCGCATGTACTTAAGTCTGGAGAGCGAAGTGGCCACGGAAGAAGGCGATTGTCGTCGTCAGAACTTCGAACAATCCAACGACGCGGAATCTCGTTATTTGCGAAACAAAACTTGGAATGTTTCTTTCTCCAGTAAAGTCAATTTTGTTGCTGTATTGGCAATATATTCTTTTTATAAGCCTTCCAACCCCAGGAAGGAATTTTTACACATATCTTATATGCAGCAAAAGCGTAATATGCATTAAGAATAGAGGTCTAGAACATTTCACTTAGGGAACTTTTACAATATTACAGTTTTTGTTTATTGCATGTTTGTTTAAAAATGCAAATATTCTAACTTTTACCAAATTTTCAATAAAGCCTTTTTTAAAAGTTTAGCATTTAAAAACACCTGATTTCAATGACCGACAGTTGCGGAAAATATATGGAGCACTTTATACATTTTAATCACTTTAAATGATCTGTATTTAATTATATTATTTATAAAATATCTTCTATCTATATTAATTATATTTTGAATTTGTACACATAAAAGTTACCTGGAATGATGAAAATTTAATCCCTTGTAAACGGTCCATTGGAATTTTATGCAATTATGTTAGATTAACATTACTTTCTGTTAAATTATTTACAACCCATTAGTTAGAATAAATATATTTGTTATCTTGTACGTCAATAAAGATTTTAGTGCCTATCTGGACACTAAGGGAGAACGGAATTAGCTTGCTACACTGTGGAATTCGGAGATTGGCCGGTATCTATGTCGGATTCTATAGTAAATAAAGAACGTCGATGATGCTTAACGAAAATGAATTCATTAATACATAAAGCTAATAGGATTATCATATGAATTATAGCAGGTATTTAAACGCCGTGCATTTACAAAACAACTTTTTCACGCACGTACATTACGAAATGCATTTGTTATTTTCTTAAATTATTAGCCACTTTTGATGCATATTCCACTTTTGAAGTGTAATGATAATAATGTAATAGTTGTACCAGTAGTATGTGAATTAATTTAATTATAATTTTCCACTATGAAGCTTTTTTAATTGATAAAGGATTGGAATAAACTAGTATTGTAATTTATAATGTGATTTATTTTTTTACTAAATTATGAAATCATGTACAATTCATATAGTTATTGCTTTTCAAGTGTATATATATATATATATATATATATAACTAACAAGTAAAACACAAAACATACTACAAATAAGACATATCTCACAGAAAATTAACAGCTATTATCAAGAATTAGAAACCAGATTTTGAATCCAAATAAAGTGCAAGAATTATTGTGATAGTATAATGGAACGGAAATTATAACCACTGTCACCATCGTCAGGGGCCACAAACAGTGGATTATAATTTACAGTAAGCCAAATAGTAGGGTTTCGGTTGTGTGGCATATCAGAAGAGATATTAACTCCACACATCTGGGCCCTACCCTACTATATGAAGGAAAGAAGAAATCAAAAAGATAACAAAAATTAGAAAGATAATTTTACA
Source organism: Cheiracanthium punctorium (assembly GCA_038373885.1). Taxonomy (NCBI): domain Eukaryota; kingdom Metazoa; phylum Arthropoda; class Arachnida; order Araneae; family Cheiracanthiidae; genus Cheiracanthium; species Cheiracanthium punctorium. The sequence continues at coordinate 17,291 of JAWZYV010002258.1, read as the reverse complement.
TACCAGACCTTGAGCACATGGAAATTTTATTTGAGCAATTGATATGTGTTGCCAATGCTAAGAATTGTAAAAAGTGAAAAATGGTGTTGCCACTAAATAAAAGTGGAAAAGTGGGAAGAAGAAAGTATAGGAGTTGCCAAATACTAAAAGGTAATATTATTAAATTTTAAGAATATCCAGGTATATTAATATAATAAATATATATTGAATAATAATAAATTTAAAAGATTGAATATAATAAATAGTATAGCAAAATTAAATATAACATATTGTTTAAAATATAATGATTATTATTATTGACAAAGTATGTATAATAAGTTATTGTATGACAGAAGATTAATCTAGTAAATAAGAAAAAAATAATGTTTAGGACAGAATAATCACAATATAGGAACCCCGTTTTTTTTTTGTTTTTTTTTAATTCCTCCAGATATATATATGCATGCATATACACATCCAAATTGTTTTTTAACATATTACTTTTTTTTATGAGAAAAACTTCCTCCGCCCGACCCAACCATCCAATTACAACCATAAAACCAAAACCCCACCCAACCTCCAGTAAATTAACAAAGACATCAGACACATCATTATCAAGAATAGTATATAATAGATTTTAGGAACTTAGTGGGATAGTTGTATTGTCTAGCTGACAGAAATAGAGATTTAAAATTGGAGACTTTGAAATCATCAGAACATAGAAACTTGATTCTACAGCAGTGATTATAGATGATATTGCGAAATACAGATTTATGTAAGCAGGAGGAAAAATGAGTAAAGCTATTTACTTTAAAGCTAAAATGTTTACGCTTATCATAGATATTGAAACTAAGGCTATTTCTAGGAGTGATGGAGATACTTAGATCTAGAAAACTAACAGAATTGTTAAGCATATCATTTTTAATTAATTCCAGAGCAGATGGATATTTTACGGGGAAGATAATGTTATTATTATTAGTAGTGTTTACAAGTAAGATATCATCTATATATCGTTTAAGAATGATGTGTGTATTAGTATATTCTTTTTCATAGTAATATAAGTAAAGATCTGCAAGGTAACTAGATGCTGAACCACCTTGTGGTATACAATGATTTTGTAGATATGTTTTATTGTTATGTAGAATAAAATTATTATAGATAATAAATTATATATATATATATATATATATATAATAGATATATATATATAGTATATATATATATATATATATATATATATATATACGAATTTTCAAATTGCCCCAGTATAACACTGTTTTGTACAACTTCCAATAAAAATTAGTTTAGACTTCGAAAAAAATATACATTAAAATTGTATGTTTTCTTTATATTGAAACATAATATATAATCTGTAAAGAATGAAATATAGTGCCAAGTATTTTAACCATGCCAATGAACATATTGATAAATTCTATTTCAGTCAACTGATTTGAAGCTCATATAGGTAGCTGTTGACACGTTAAAATTAAACATAAATTACCAGTCAGAAATAAATTATCATTAAACTTGACATTGACATTTCATTTCAATAATAATGCAGAGCGTGAAGTTGCTTAGCGATGTGTAAGTTTCAATTAAATTAATCATATTATGTGAAGGTTCAAAACAAGAAAAGAATTTAACCACGTTGAGCAATAGCATGTTCGTTTGTTATAATTAAATCTGCAACTGCAGTTTGTCTTTCAACTTAAATTTTCATTATTAACTTTCCCTTTAACCAGTGTCTCAATCTAGTTAATGGTGCCCAAGGAGTTTCTTGATATTCTGTCATATGTCAAATCACCGCTTTTAGTTTAGTTTAAAAAGCAAGTGTAATGACAGTAAATAATGCTTTAATATGTCGAATGATTTATGTATCGCTTAGTTAAAGTTCGTGAAATTTTCATATTAAAGAGCTAAATTATGTCATTAGTGAAATTTAATTAACTACGTATTATAAACGAAAATTATGAAAACGTAGGATATTACAATTGCTAGAAAATAATATCCATTCACCTGCTTCAAGGGTTTTTCAACTCAACGTGAAGAAATTGAAATCATACAAATTTGATTTAATTCTTTTTTTATTAAACAAAATAGTTTAACATATTATTACATCTAATAAACAATTTAAATAGTGTTATACACTTAACTTATTTAACCAACTATTTTACAACTTCCGAAGTAGTGTGTTATTTTGTTATTTTCATCATTATGCTTTAGTATAATGATGTGCTTTAAGTTATTGGCTTAAGTATGCTTTATTAGTAGTGCGTTAAGTAGTGCGTTAAGTATGCTTTATTAGTACATTGTGCATTATTAGTGCTTTATTAGTACTAAAACATGTTTTCACGAGTTACGACAGGAACAAAATATTAAACGCTTACATACCGGGTGTCCCAAAAATGATCGACAATTTGACAAATCAATTAAAGAAAAACGGATGGCAATAGAAATGTACGGTTTGCTGCATTCTGTTTAATTTACCAGGGAATTTATTCTCACCAACTTTCAAAATTAGTAGCAAAGCTAGTCAATAGATGGCGCTGCTATTCTGTACTCATTCCGTTTTTTGAGATCGGTATTATTTCTACATCCTAGCGTATACGTCAAAAATGGTTATGCTCCGGAACAGCGTGTTTTGATAGTTTTGAATTTTCATTCCCTGGACCACAGTTCTGTTGCAAAGAGGCACAAATTTTCAAAAGAATTTCAATGTCAGAAACGGTCCAGCATATAGCGCATTGCCCCTGACTACGAAAAGCATTCGCAAAGTGACATGGGTTGGCATCCCTATTTTGCCAGATTTGACGCCATGCGAATTTTTTTTTTTGGGGGGGGGGGGGGGTTGGGGGGGGGGGGTGGGGTGCTTGTTGAAAAACCAAGTGTATCGTCACAATCCACAAACTGTAAATGAACTGGAACAATAAATCTCTGCTGCTTGTCTGAACATTCCAAATGAAATGTTTGAACAGGCGTTTGCTAATTTTGTTCTTGGACTGCGTCACTTTGTTGCTGCAAACGGTGGTTATTTTGAAAATATTGTTGTATAGATTTTCCTAGCCAGCAGCGCGATCTGTTAAAGAATTTTCTAAATAACTTTGAAAATTGTTAAGAATGGATTTCCTGTACTGAATGAATACCCCGCACATTTCTATCGCCTTCTGTTTTTCTTTAATTGATTTTTCAAACTGTTGGTCATTTTGGGGACATCATGTATGTGCGTGCGTGGATTTTGTTTAATATTTTCACAATACAAAGTTCTAATAAAAGCACTGCTGACAAACTATGGTATACAAGCCGGAGGTGGCAACTACGAAACTTTTGTAAGCACGTAGTTTATTTATAAATGACGTCATTTTTTATCTACTTTAGCTTTTTTCTGACGTTATTTATATTTACGATGACCGTTAGCTTTCCAAACACTCCTTTTGTCATATACAGATAATATGCAGCTGCAGGTTATAGATATACATCTAAAATATCTATCAACAATCTGCGTGCCATTTTTTATCTACTTTATTCTGACGTTAATTACATTTACGATGACCGCACGTGACTTCAGTTGTTAAGTCAAACTTACTAGTATCATGAAAAAATTTTTAACACGTGCGTCATTAAGTTTGTGCAGCGTCTATACTGCTTTCCAAATTCTCCTTTTGTCATATACTGATAATATGCCACTGTCGGTTATAGATATACGTCTAAAATACAATCGACGTGCCTGAATAGTTAGAGTCGACGTTAACAGTCCTAACCTTTCCATCCGTATGTAGACCATAGTATCATGAGTAAAGCTTAGGACACTGAATCGAATATATATTGTACAGTTACTAAGAGCCAACAGTTGGTAATTAAGCGTCATGTAGGAGTTTGAAATGTATATTGAATACATTATCATAATTGCGACATTCCCCTTGCATTCATCCTATTCACTTAATAGTTCACAGTAATTGGTCAGTGAACGGAACAGAAATGGATTCTATAGAGAAATAACGATATTACTCTACCACCAAAAAGAGGATTTGTTGTTAGTTGATCTTATTTCATTGATATTTTTTCAAAATAATATGAGTGAATAACTGAGCTGAGAAAAATCAGTAAAAAACTTGTTTCTTTTAAACTGTAATAGAAAAATTGAGCCGCTTACTTGAGAAACCATTTAAGTTACTATTTTGATGAAAATAAATTTGCATCAAAAACCCATAATTTCTCGGTAGATACATGTATAGATGAAGCACCTTCATCTATACATGTATCTACACGCAACTTGGAGAAGAAGAAACACGTTTTCAATTACGGCGGCTTATACACCTCCACAGAACAACCTGAAGTATCGTTTACTGCTAAATCCTCCGCTTCTGAAAACAATTTTTCACTTTTTTCTAACCGCTATCTTATGGAATTTCTCATTTATCTCCACTAATTTTTTTAGTCTTACTCTATTTTACTAAGTGATTAAACAAATTTCTGCTGTACAATTAGGACACAGCACTGATCTTGTTATGGTCGTGTGCACTTTAACAGTAATGGAAGATGTAAGCATATATGGGCAACCTCCGAGCCCGCGGGCCGAATGTGGCCCGCCTTAAATTTTGATCCGGCCCACGGAGCATGCCAAAGCACCATATAGAACCCGTATAAAGCATTCAAAATCCCGTACACATCCCAATTAATACGGCCCGCAACTTGATTAACATTCAAAGTGCGGCCCAGACTTCGTTAAACATTGTAAAGTTTGGCCCGCAACTTTCCAAATTTTGTCCATACTGATGTAAGGTTTGCAATGTTTTATGTCCATGGTTTCGAATCGACGGGGAATCGTTGAAATAGAACGGCTCAAAAGGACAATGGTTTCCAAGATAGGAAAAATAAAAATCATTAACACAAGAAGACGGAATCAACGTTTCCAACGTGAATCTTTCGATCAATTAAGCTCAAAATGCAGGGGATTAAAATAAAAATGATTCACATAATTTTTGCAACAAAAGATCAGAAGCAGTCTAGCTCAGATACGGAATAGTAACGAGAATATCAAGATATCACAGTAGAATGGTTGTGTGCGGGCACAGCCAGCTGTTGTCAAAAAAGGGTCTCTAGATCTGTGGCACGCTATGAACGTTTCGATCGTCCGCCATCTTGCTGGTAGTTAAGTCGAGCGATGGCAACGGCTGCCCTTTCTTCAGCATTTGGAAAGGGTTGCGCCACAAAGGATTAAAGAATGATTTCAATGCCATTATAAAAAAAAATACACTCAGCAAAACATTAAAAAGTCTTTTTCTGCTTTTTCTTTTAAAAAGTCTTTTTTTTAAATGTTAATTGTCTTCTTTTAATCAAAATTGTTGAGAAAGTACTACACCAGAGTGTATCATCGACGTTATTTCTCTCGCCTTTTGTCACAGAAATAAAAGAAAAGAAAAATGATGAATACTGCCTTACCGTAGACTTGGACTTTTCTCGTCACGCGTTATGAATACGTTTTTTAATCCTGAGAGTCTTTTCCAGTCCTCAAAAATGTGAAAACTCATGGCCTGCCATTTACTTGCAACACTGTTCGTAAAAAATGAAAAATCGCCTTCGCCTAGGGTCATACTTCAAATATGACATCGAGGCAATGGACACCGTAAATCATGGACCCCCTTTTGGACATTTCACTCATTTTTCTCGATGTTTACTATACACCCAAGCAGTGGCATCATGCATTTGTTCTTTTCGTATTTTGTATACTGGACTATCACCTCGCTTTATCTCTCAATGTGTTCTATTTTCATTTATATATATATATATAATATATATATATATATATATATATATATATATACGCAGTTTTATTTCTCCACATATATATATATATATATATATATATTTCAGTAGCTCTTCATATTGTATAATACTACCACGAAATATAACCGTAGAAGGCTATATATTTCGGCTCAACAAAATTACATAACATGAAAAGTAATTTTATTATGTCGTACTATCTTACTACATCTGAAATTTTTTCAAGGACAGTCTTTATAATATTTTGCCATGTAAGTGCATTAAACAATGTTTTATAATGTTTATTATATAATTGAATATGTAGATACGTAAAATAAATGTAAAGTAATTTTGTTTTAAATGAAGAATAACTAGGAATTAATTATTTATATTATGGCAATTCTATACTTCCTGAAATACTAATTGGTATTTTTTTTAAATATTTATTAGTGCAAACAATGTTTTCTATATAATGTATTTTTGATTTGTAATGTAACATTTCCATTATGTGTGAAGATTTTATTTCTCCACATGGATCGTTGTATGCCAATCTGGTGTACAGGGATTTACAAGTGCATTCGGGCAAAGTATAGAACCGAAATTTTTGAGTCAATAACGATGAACCTTCTAAAATCAGAAAATTGAGCAGTTGCCTATACATGCACTACCACTTTATAGCCTTTTTTGGACATTGAAAACCATGTTATAAAAAATGTGATTTCTCTAAAAGATAAAATTGCCGAATGTGTCCAAAAGAGTAATTTAAACAATACAATTAAAATTACATTTATCTTTATAATATGTATTTTTTTAATGACCTAACTGGGAGTAGAGAACGTTCGTGTAAGTGTTCTACGAATATTGCAAAGCATGTCTACAACAGTTCTGAAGTTATGTTTTGAAGTGTTTTACAGTCGTATAATTTTAGACCTGCGTGGGTACTTTTCGTACAACGCAGTGATGCAGGAGAAAATGAAGTTATGTAAACTTGCTATGCCTTGCAGTTATGATGAACAACCGATGAAGTCTTAAAAGGTTTTTCTGGCTTTACATGGGGGAAGGTGGCCTAAAGTGATCCCTTTAAAGAAAAAAACTTAAATATCATAAATGTTTATGTAGGGAACCCACTGAGTTTTCACCCCCTCTTTTAGGATGACCCAAAGACATGATGACCCACGGTGATGCTCTCCGAACGGAGAGAAGAGAGAACGCGGGGGGGGGACGAAGCAAGGGGCTTGTGTCCTGGGGGTCATCTAAGGAGGCGAGGGAAAGAAAAAAACAGATCACTTGACTTGGAGCGGGGAGATGCACACCTGCATTTCCCCAGCCCAACCACATTGGCAAATGCAAATTCGAGTTATGCCATTCGTTTGTACTTCGTTTGTACCGGAATGTACCGAAATATTTTCGTTTGTACCGATACCGATACCGAGATACAGCGCCCCCTTTGTGGTCGGGCTGGGGAAACGGCAGCCCGACCACAACGCAAATTGCAAATTTGAGCTATGCCATTCGTTTGTACTTCGTTTGTACCGGAATGTACCGAAATATTTTCGTTTGTACCGATACCGATACCGAGATACAGCGCCCCCTTTGTGGTCGGGCTGGGGAAACGGCAGCCCGACCACAACGCAAATTGCAAATTTGAGCTATGCCATTCGTTTGTACTTCGTTTGTACCGGAATGTACCGAAATATTTTCGTTTGTACCGATACCGATACCGAGATACAGCGCCCCCTTTGTGGTCGGGCTGGGGAAACGGCAGCCCGACCACAACGCAAATTGCAAATTTGAGCTATGCCATTCGTTTGTACTTCGTTTGTACCGGAATGCACCGAAATATTTTCGTTTGTACCGATACCGATACCGAGATACAGCGCCCCCTTTGTGGTCGGGCTGGGGAAACGGCAGCCCGACCACAACGCAAATTGCAAATTTGAGCTATGCCATTCGTTTGTACTTCGTTTGTACCGGAATGCACCGAAATATTTTCGTTTGTACCAATACCGATAACGAGATACAGCGCCCCCTTTGTGGTCGGGCTGGGGAAACGGCAGCCCGACCACAACGCAAATTGCAAATTTGAGCTATGCCATTCGTTTGTACTTCGTTTGTACCGGAATGCACCGAAATATTTTCGTTTGTACCGAATACCGATACCGAGATACAGCGCCCCCTTTGTGGTCGGGCTGGGGAAACGGCAGCCCGACCACAACGCAAATTGCAAATTTGAGCTATGCCATTCGTTTGTACTTCGTTTGTACCGGAATGCACCGAAATATTTTCGTTTGTACCGATACCGATACCGAGATACAGCGCCCCCTTTGTGGTCGGGCTGGGGAAACGGCAGCCCGACCACAACGCAAATTGCAAATTTGAGCTATGCCATTCGTTTGTACTTCGTTTGTACCGGAATGTACCGAAATATTTTCGTTTGTACCGATACCGATACCGAGATACAGCGCCCCCTTTGTGGTCGGGCTGGGGAAACGGCAGCCCGACCACAACGCAAATTGCAAATTTGAGCTATGCCATTCGTTTGTACTTCGTTTGTACCGGAATGTACCGAAATATTTTCGTTTGTACCGATACCGATACCGAGATACAGCGCCCCCTTTGTGGTCGGGCTGGGGAAACGGCAGCCCGACCACAACGCAAATTGCAAATTTGAGCTATGCCATTCGTTTGTACTTCGTTGTACCGGAATGTACCGAAATATTTTCGTTTGTACCGATACCGATACCGAGATACAGCGCCCCCTTTGTGGTCGGGCTGGGGAAACGGCAGCCCGACCACAACGCAAATTGCAAATTTGAGCTATGCCATTCGTTTGTACTTCGTTTGTACCGGAATGCACCGAAATATTTTCGTTTGTACCGATACCGATACCGAGATACAGCGCCCCCTTTGTGGTCGGGCTGGGGAAACGGCAGCCCGACCACAACGCAAATTGCAAATTTGAGCTATGCCATTCGTTTGTACTTCGTTTGTACCGGAATGTACCGAAATATTTTCGTTTGTACCGATACCGATACCGAGATACAGCGCCCCCTTTGTGGTCGGGCTGGGGAAACGGCAGCCCGACCACAACGCAAATTGTAAATTTGAGCTATGCCATTCGTTTGTACTTCGTTTGTACCGGAATGTACCGAAATATTTTCGTTTGTACCGATACCGATACCGAGATACAGCGCCCCCTTTGTGGTCGGGCTGGGGAAACGGCAGCCCGACCACAACGCAAATTGCAAATTTGAGCTATGCCATTCGTTTGTACTTCGTTTGTACCGGAATGTACCGAAATATTTTCGTTTGTACCGATACCGATACCGAGATACAGCGCCCCCTTTGTGGTCGGGCTGGGGAAACGGCAGCCCGACCACAACGCAAATTGCAAATTTGAGCTATGCCATTCGTTTGTACTTCGTTTGTACCGGAATGTACCGAAATATTTTCGTTTGTACCGATACCGATACCGAGATACAGCGCCCCCTTTGTGGTCGGGCTGGGGAAACGGCAGCCCGACCACAACGCAAATTGCAAATTTGAGCTATGCCATTCGTTTGTACTTCGTTTGTACCGGAATGTACCGAAATATTTTCGTTTGTACCGATACCGATACCGAGATACAGCGCCCCCTTTGTGGTCGGGCTGGGGAAACGGCAGCCCGACCACAACGCAAATTGCAAATTTGAGCTATGCCATTCGTTTGTACCGGAATGTACCGAAATATTTTCGTTTGTACCGATACCGATACCGAGATACAGCGCCCCCTTTGTGGTCGGACTCATGTTCGGGAAACGGCAGCTCGACCACAGCGCAAATTGAAAATTTGAGCTATGCCATTCGTTTCTACTTCGTTTGTACCGAAATATTTTCGTTTGTACCGATACCGATATCGAGATACAGTGCCCCCCCTTGAAGCCCAAAAACAGAAGGCCGGAAATTTGTCTATTGCACGATACCCTTTGCGGCCGCTCAAACGTGGCACCAAGCAAAGTACTTTTTAGGAGACTTGCGGACGGACGGCAAAGTGTTCAAGAGACGGGCGGCTTCGACGATCTCGTTGACTCCCACATTGAAATCTGTTTCTTGTAATTTTTTTTACTTAAAACTCCGATTTGGATTCTATTTCTGTGCAAACGTTAAGATAAGATGACCTTACGTCCCCAATTTTTGGAGACAGTGCCCAATTTCTGTTGTTTTGCAATTTGCCCCCCAAAATGTAAAAAATAACAATTGGGGACAATTTTTAATTAATACTTTTTTTTATTAGATTACTGTTCAATTTTTCGTTAATTATAAAATGTCCCAAATTTTGTTTGAAATTTGGGGACATGTCCTCAATTTTACGTTCAAAAATTAGGTCACCATAGTTAAGGTGACCAAACGTTCCCGCTTTCAAAACTTTTCAGCTTGTCCCCAAAATATAAAACAACAATTGGGAACAAAATTTTAATTCAAACAGTCATATCTTCCCAATTTAGTAAGAAATCAATCGTTTTTCCTTAATTTTATCAATTTTAATTATGTTCTAGCGAGTTCAATAAATAGAAGCTATGCTGAGAAGAGCATTGAATTTATAAAGGGCCTCAAACTTCTGTTTCAAAATTGGGGACACATCACTGATCTGTCCCCAATCCTTTGTTTAAATATAGTCACCTTTAAGGCGACCATATTTCTAAACAGTAATTTGGGGACAAATGAAGCATTGTCCTCGAATCTAAACAAAAATTGGGGACGCTAGAAAATATTTTCGAGGACACGACATATTACCATGTACACCCTCCAAAAATAGTATTCGAGTAAGGGATAAATTTCCTATTTTAGATTTGCGAATAATAATTGAGTTTTTGAAAAACGTAAAACGTGACAGAAATATGGAAAGTCATATTTATACATAGCCTAATTCATATTCTATGATAATTAATTTTTAATATACGAAACCAACGTAGGAAATTTTTACTCGAACACATTTTTTTGGAGGGTGTATAGCAGTATACCCATACTTTAAATCTTGTATGACTTTGATACTTAAAAATGAACACTAATAGCTATCAATATCAATTGTGTATTCTTATTTCTAATAAATTAATGGAATGTATTTCATTAATTTATAAATATTTATTTAAACCAGAAGTATGAAAGGAACAGCATGTTGAAATATTGCAATTTATTCAAAATTTAACCCATTCGTGCCTGGATATTTTTGTGACTTTCTTCGATTTTTGCTAACACCAGCAGTAATTGATAAATTTCTGATGTCAACTTCTTGAGCAAGGGATGATTTCATTTAAAATCATTATGTATAAAAATTGAAATGTCAACATCCTACTTGGCCATATTAAATTATTTTGTGGAATTGAGATTCAATACTCGCGAATAAAGGCTAGGAAAAATAAATAACGTCTTCGACTGATAGCGAAAATGCCGTCCCAAAAAAGGGACGCTAGGCATAAATGAGTTAACTCTTGGAACAGTATTTGTATTTTTCAGAAGACATTGCTTTTTACATTGGATCATTTTGTTATAATTTTTCATGGAACCTTGTACACCCTCTAAAAAAAGTGTTCGAGTGCAAGGAAATTTTCGTACATCAATTTCAAGCATGGTTCTTCATGAAAAGGGATTAATCATTAAGAAAACTGAAATGGGAAATTTGGCTCATAGTCGGATACTTTATTGAATGTCTGTACACGGTACACACACCATGGGCGTAGCCAGCGAGGGGTAGGGTGGGGCAGCTGCCCTCCCCTAAAATGAGCTATCATAGGGTCTGATTATGACAAACCGGACATTCTTCGGTTAGACGCCATGTCCTGACCCCCCCCCCCTTTATGAAAATCCTGGCTACGCCCTTGACACACAATGACAACAAGCGCTTTCACAGTTCGAATTTCATTGTTTCTCTGAGTAGATGGCGCATTTATTTGATTTATTTTACTTATTTCTTCAGTTTTTTTCTGAAAGAAATAAAGTAAACGGAAACTTTCAGGGAAAAAAAGTCCAAATCTTTAAATTTGGGGACATTTGGGAAGAAAGTATTTTTGGGTACAACATGAAAAAAGATCTATATTTGGGGACTGTCCTCGAATTTCGCGGACGTATGGTCACCTTACCTTAGTATACGCAGGAAAAGTATGCAATATTCACACAACAGATTCTTAAATGTATCAAACATATACAGGGTGACTCATAACTATATGTACAAAATTTAAGGGGGAGACAGAGCACATCATAAGGAATCAGAATTACATATCAATGCGGGGTCGTAAAGTTGTCTTCATGTAGCTTGTAAAAATCACTTTGGTATAAGTGCTAAAACAATAGCGAAATATACGACCATTGTACGACAAAGACTAATGTATTTTTCTCAGAAACAAGGTATCTGAAATTCTTAGTTTAAAAATTCTCTTTCATTTCACGGATGAAATTTGTGGAGATCTGCCTGTTGTTTAAAGAACCCAGGACTTGGATACCCAGGCCGGGTATTTACCCAGGCCTTGGGTAAATACCAATAGGCCTTGGGTAAATACCAATTTCTGTTTCAAAATTGGGGACATTTTATAAATTCAATGCTCTTCTCAGAATAGCTTCTATTTATTGAACTAGCTAGAACATAATTAACATTGATAAAATTAAGGAAAAACGATTGATTTCTTACTAAATTGGGAACCTTAACTAAGGTGACCTAATTTTTGAACGTAAAACTGAGGACATGTCCCCAAATTTGAAACAAAATTTGGGACATTTTATAATTAATGAAATAATGAACAGTAATCTAATTAAAAAAAAGTATTAATTAAAAATTGTCCCCAATTGTTTTTTTTTTACATTTTGGGGTCAAATTGCAAAACAATAGAAATTGGGCACTGTCCCCAAAAATTGGGGACGTATGGTCACCTTATCTTAACGTATGCACAGAAATAGAAACCAAATCGGAGTTTTAAGTAAAAAAAAATTACATGAAACAGATTTCAATGTGGGAGAAGTGATGGGCAATCTAGTTCATTTTAGTGAACTAGTTCTGAACGAACTAGTTCACGCCATGAACTAGTTCTTCGATATAGTTCATATGAACTATGGAGATTTAATAATGAACTATATGAACTATGTAGTTCGTTATGAACTACGTAGTTCGTAATGAACTATCTAGTTCAAAATGAACTATGTAGTTCCAATGAACTATCTACATGAAAATGAACTAAGTAGTTCAAATGAACTAAGTAGTTCAATGAACTAGATAGTTCATTTGAACGAACTATAGTTCATTTAGTTGAACTATTTAGTTCTTTAGTTCATTGTAGTGAACTAGTTCAATGAACTAGTTCGTTCATGAACTACCCATCACTATGTGGGAGTCAAGGGGATCGCCCGAAGCCGACGAACACTTTCCGCAAGTCTCCTAAAAATTACTTTGCTTGGTGCAACGTTTGAGCGGCCGCAAAGGGTATCGTGCAATAGACAAATTTCCGGCCTTCTGTTTTTGGGCTTCAAGGGGGCGCTGTATCTCGATATCGGTATTGGTACAAACGAAAATATATCGGTATATTCCGGTACAAACGAAGTAGAAACGAATGGCATAGTTCAAATTTTCAATTTGCGCTGTGGTCGAGCTGCCGTTTCCCGAGCATGAGTCCGACCACAAACGGGGCGCTGTATCTCGATATCGGTATCTATACAAACGAAAATATTTTGGTACATACTGGAACAAACGAATGGCATAGCTCAGATTTTCAATTTGCGTTGTAGTCGGGTTGCTGTTTCCCGAGCCCGAATCCGACCACAAAGGGGGCTCTGTATCTCGATATCGGTATCGGTACAAACGAAAATATTTCGGTACATTCCGGTACAAACGAAGTACAAACGAATGGCATTGCTCAAATTTGCAATTTGCGTTGTGGTCGGGCTGCCGTTTCCCCAGCCCGACCACATAGGGGGCGCTGTATCTCGGTATCGGTATCGGTACAAACGAAAATATTTCGGTACATTCTGGTACAAACGAAGTAGAAACGAATGGCATAGCTCAAATTTTCAATTTGCGTTGTGGTCGGGCTGCCGTTTCCCGAGCCCGAGTCCGACCACAAAGGGGGCGCTGTATCTCGGTATCGGTATCGGTACAAACGAAAATATTTTGGTACAAACGACGTACAATCGAATGGCATAGATGAAATTTGCAATTTGCGTTGTGGTCGGTCTGCCGTTTCCCCAGCCCGACCACAAAGGGTGCGCTGTATCTTGGAATCGGTATCGGTACAAACGAAAATATTTCGGTACATTCCGGTGCAAACGAAGTAGAAACGAATGGCATAGCTCAAATTTTCAATTTGTGTTGTGGTCGGGGTGCCGTTTCCCTAGCCCGACCACAAGGGGAGCGCTGTATCTCGACATCGGTATCGGTACAAACGAAAATATTTCGGTACATTCCGGTACAAACGAAGTAGAAACGAATGGCATAGCTCAAATTTTCAATTTGCGTTGTGGTCGGGCTGCCGTTTCCCGAGCCCGAGTCCGACCACAAAGGGGGCGCTGTATCTCGATATCGGAATCGGTACAAACGAAAATATTTCGCTACATTCCGGTACAAACGAAGTACAAACGAATGGCACAGCTCAAATTTTCAAATGGCGTTGTGGTCGGGGTGCCGTTTCCCTAGCCCGACCACAAGGGGAGCGCTGTATCTCGACATCGGTATCGGTACAAACGAAAATATTTCGCTACATTCCGGTACAAACGAAGTAGAAACGAATGGCATAGCTCAAATTTTCAATTTGCGTTGTGGTCGGGCTGCCGTTTCCCGAGCCCGAGTCCGACCACAAAGGGGGCGCTGTATCTCGATATCGGAATCGGTACAAACGAAAATATTTCGCTACATTCCGGTACAAACGAAGTACAAACGAATGGCAGAGCTCAAATTTTCAAATGGCGTTGTGGTCGGGGTGCCGTTTCCCTAGCCCGACGACAAAGGGGGCGCTGTATCTCGACATCGGTATCGGTACAAACGAAAATATTTCGGTACATTCCGGTACAAACGAAGTAGAAACGAATGGCATAGCTCAAATTTTCAATTTGCGTTGTGGTCGGGCTGCCGTTTCCCGAGCCCGAGTCCGACCACAAAGGGGGCGCTGTATCTCGATATCGGTATCAGTACAAACGAAAATATTTTGGTACATTCTGGTACAAACGAATATCATAGCTCAGATTTTCAATTTGCGTTGTAGTCGGGCTTCCGTTTCCCGAGCCCGAGTCCGACCACAAAGGGGGCGCTGTATCTTGATATCGGTATCGGTACAAACGAAAATATTTCGGTACATTCCGGTACAAACGAATGGTATAACTCGAATTTTCATTTGCCAATGTGGTTGGGTTGGGGAAATGTAGGTCTCAAAACACATGTGTTTCTGGACTTGCAATCAAAAGTAATACTCCTTCAGGGGCTGAGTCAGAAATTTCTCATGGGGGGGTTATGACACCCCTAACCCCCCCTTGGCTACGCCGCTGCTCCTAGTGTTGAAACGGTCATTAATATCATGATAAATTAGACAAAAGTCAGCGGTAAAATCAATCACAGCACAGCTCTAGGCAGTGGCGGATTATTGCAAGTTTCTCGGGGGGGGCGGTTTTGTCGGTGGGGCGGTTTTGTCGGTGGGGGCGATTAGTTAGAAGATTGACACATACGTCCATTTTATGGAAGTAAAATAGGATCTTTTACATTAATTTCTTTTATATAGGGGGGCGGTCACCCCTCCGCCCCCCTTTAATCCGCCCTTTGGTTCTTGGACTGTTGACTTCTGTTTTTGTTCAGAGCTCTGGGAATGGGGGGACCACAACGTGTTTGCCCTTACTTAAAAAGCGGGCATTTTAAAAGGGCTGGTGATTTTAAGCGTTTCTAATGACTCTTCGGGGAGTAGGATCGGGTTTTTTAGCTTTTTCGATTGTACACTATACATTCACTTGAAGACTATGACCCCCGAACCTCTGTGAAGGTGCGTTTAAATTCCACTCCGGTGGGCCACAAAGGGAAGGTAGCTTTACAAATCTACTGCGCATAATAAATTTCACTTTTCAAGTCTGCTGTTAATTTAGGTGCTAATGGGAAGAAAAATGGAAAACAAACAATAAAAATATAAATTTATACTATATGATTAAATTTAAAAAAAATTTAATATTAGCATATTAAAATAATACATTTTTACCCCCTCCTTTTTTTTAAAGTGTAAATTTGAAAAGTGTCAAAAAAGGGTCTCTAGATCTGTGGCACGTGATGAACGTTTCGATCGTCTGCCATCTTGCTGGTAGTTAATTCGATCGATGGCAACGGCTGCCCTTTTTTTCAGCATTGGGCAATCTATCCAGCTGTTCTCGCTTTCTTCCATTTTTCAGCAGGTGTCAGTGCTGTTAAAAATAACCGTGACAATATTTTTTACGGGAAATGACGTGCTAAAAAGTAAAGGATTCTCGTGGAGCTATGTCACCCGCAACTATTTTTATAGAAATCAAATCTATTCTTCGTGACTGGCAACAATCAAAACGTCAAGAGTTTGGTGTCCTCACGGCGAGGACACCGCGCGTTAAAGGGTTAAAAGCCGAAGTGACCGAAAAAATGGGAACAGAAATGATTCAGAATACGTGATTTTGCATATATTACATTAAAGAAAGCCAAAGTAAAAGAAAGCCAAAGAAAAGAAAGCCCAAGTAAAAGAAAGCCAAAGTAACCTGGCCAGTCCGGGCCTGGTAGTGCGTATAACACAATAGGTTTATTTTGGAAAACGCTCCCCAGGGCACGGTCCATAGAATATGCGATAATAAAGGATTATAGCATCGGAGTAAAAAAAAAAAAAAAAAGAAAAAAAATCAATCATATAGGTCCTTGTTCTTCGAAATTTGTTTTTCATGCGCTAGGCCACGGTCTAGGACCCCCAACATTTTTATTTATTTGCCAGGAGAGGACTGCTCGCTTCACTGAATGTGTCGCTTAGAGCTACATATACGTCCTTCCCGGAATTTCTCGCCACAATTTGGAACCTCATCAGAAGGTGGGGGACTTCTGAATACTGGCACCCCTCGGAAACTGCTAGCGACCGCCAAGAGTATTTTCGGAACCACGGATTTAACGTGCACGTACACCGCATGTACACGGTGGTCTTTAGTGGTACACCGGTATTGAACCCGCAACCTTCCGGTTACGAGTCCAACGCCTTAACCACAGGGCTACCACGCCCCATCCCCCAACATTTTTGGGGGGGCAATCGTTAAAATAGTTTAAGACAAGAGTACTCCATCAATATTTTTGTATCCATCAATATCCATCAATATTGATATATCCATAAATATTTTTTATTATTTCACGTCACTCAACAAATAAAAGCCAGAAAGATAAATCACATCGAATGCATTGAGCATAGTCGGCCCCTCAAAATCTTAATAAGGTCCTACCCTTAACTTCATAGTTTTTTATGAATATTACATCTCAAGAGTATATTTTGAGTGTCTACATCCCTATCCACCCACTACCCCAACACCCACGCACACACTACTTGAAAGATAATATTGCA
>JAWZYV010002257.1:0-17554 GCA_038373885.1 Cheiracanthium punctorium | reverse complement strand
TTTTCCTGTATTAATAGGTTTTGGTTTAGTTATCAGATATCTCAGATAACTCAGATATTATATCAGATATCTTATTATATCAGATATCTGAAAAAACACACGGCTGGGTATGGGAGCCCCCCGCCTTACGCCATGCCACTGCGAACAGCCACCACTTCCGACTTGATTTTTTTTCCCTCTGGAGGATGGTGGTTTTGACGAGTGGCATGTGAACGCATGCTTTTAGAATTGCCTGACATTAGTGCGCCGGTGTTTTTCTGCGCTTGGGATGGTGCGAGACGAAAGGAAGGTAACTATACTCGTATGTTCGCGTTATTTTACGTTATTTTATGTATTAATAGGTTTTGGTTAAGTATACCCATGGCAAGGGTAAATTGTAATCTTGTGTTTTTAACGAATTATTCTAATAATCAAATGTATTGCTTATTATATCAGATATCTATATAATTATCAGATATCTATATATTGCTTATTATTTCAGATATCTGAATATTATATCAGATATCTGAAAAAACACACGGCTGGGTATGGGAGCCCCCCGCCTTACGCCATGCCACTGCGAACAGCCACCACTTCCGACTTGATTTTTTTTTCCCTCTGGAGGATGGTGGTTTTGACGAGTGGCATGTGAACGCATGCTTTTAGAATTGCCTGACATTAGTGCGCCGGTGTTTTTTCTGCGCTTGGGGATGGTGCGAGACGAAAGGAAGGTAAACTATACTCGTATGTTCGCGTTATTTTATTTCTCGGAGTTGTGCAAGGCAGCGAAGCTCACTCTGCTGACTGTGAATGGTTCCGTGAATTTAAATTGTCGAGATGAATGAATTTCACATTTCCGAGGAGATGAGTGATCGACATGTATGAACGTTGTCGAGTTTCTGGTGATTGTTTTTCCTGTATTAATAGTTTGGTTTAGTATACCCATGGCAAGGGTAAATTGTAATCTTTGTGTTTTAACGAATTATTCTAATAATCAAAGTAGGCGCAAGCAGCGGATCCAGGGGGGGCACACGGTTTGGGCATGGGAGCCCCGCCCCACTGCAGGGCCATTTAAGAGGGTGGGAGGGTTTTGGGGGGTGGGGAGCGAGCAAATATCTTTGGAAGGTTTTCTTCCAAAAGATATTTGCTCTTTTAAAAACTGTGTTTTAAATTGGTATATTAGCCTCCTCTTGAGCTTTCGAAGGTTTTCTTTGAATAATATTTCCTTCTTTTCAATAACATTCATACTACATTTCATTATCTGCCCCGTATGCGAGAATATTTTGTCTTTTTCGTGCCATGAGTTTTGGAAGGTTTTCTTCCAAAGACATTTGACATTTTAAAACTGTGTTTATATTGTATATTAAATTTTAATGTATGCCATCTAAGAATGCACTATGTGATAATTCAGAATTCATTACATGATTATGTTTTGATTCGGTGAGTGAGTTGTGTTTTGGAAGGTTTTCTTCGAATAACATTTAATATGGCAAACTGTTTAAATTGTATACGGCTTAGCTTCGATATACCCCCTACCTTTTTTTTGCGTCAAGCTTGGCGATAAAAGGGATTTTCTGGTTTCCCAAACGAATTTCGTTGGCGAGAATGGGGGGAGATTATTTCTGGCAACCTAGGCCGGCCGGCCAATGACAGAGCGCCGTGATGCAATAGCTCCTGCACGTGGAAGCTTGTGAGAAAATTTTTTTTTCACATTTTTAGAGAGAGGTAGTGAGTTGACCTAAAGCACTTCTGCAAAGGTACTGTGATCTTTTGATATTTTACTGTACTTTTTTTTATATTTTTGGTTAGGATTTTATGATTTTTTAAGAACCTCCGTCGCTAATGTAATTGAAAATTAGCAGGGTGTTTTTGAACAAAATTTAACGTTAAAGTGGTCTGATAAAAATCCCACGTGTGGGAAGAAAGGTGTAGCTAATATAATTTTTGTTATGAGCTATTTGTTAGTGGACCAGGAAGAGTTTTTGGATTTTTTGAGGGAGACATCCTTTCGGAATGTGAGCTTAACCTTTCCGAGATATTTTTGCTAACGTATAATATTGTTTCGCGTTATACATCGTGGTAACTGCACTATTTGTACAGGCGAATGGCTTCACAGTTTTTGGCTTTTTTTTTTAAACGCTCTACTCGATTTCTTATTTTTCCAGTTTTACCGACTACCTTTTTCGTAAAAAAAAAATGGGGGGGGGGTTGAGGGGAGGCAGAGCCCCCCTCACATAAAAATCCCATTATTTGTGAAATTTAGGTTTTTTCAAATTTTTAACCCTAAATTCTTGCTAGAAAACGCGATTTCTGTGTCCATCAATTGTTAAATTTCCTTGAATTTATTCGTGTTTAGATTCCTAACCCTTAATTATTTCTACAATTTTTCTATTTCAAATTTCTTGTTCGAAAACGCGAATCCTACGTTCATGAATTCTTAAATTTTCTTGATTTTATTGTTTACATTCTTAACCCTAAATTTTTTGTAGAATTTTTCTAATTCTCATAGTTTTTTTCGGTTATGAAAACGTTGCTACTAGCCAAGATTTCTAGACATTTTTACATTTTAACCCTAAATTTTTTTGACGAAATCTTCTAATTCTTATTTTTTTTCCGCTTTCGGAAGTGGTTTCACGGCCATTTTTTTATTTATTGCGCCGTCGAAAACGGCATTTTTGGCCACTTCTCTTTCGTTTTTGGCGCCGTCGAAAACGGCCTTGGCGCCAAAAAAAGTCGCCAAAAATCAAGGTAAGGGTATATCGAAGGTGCTCCTTGTATACTAAAGTTTAATGTTTGTGCGCTTCGAAACCGACAGGTCGATTGCCACTGCAGGCCGTTTAAGAGGGTGGGAGAATTGGGCGTGGGCGAGGAAATATCTTTGGAAGGTTTTCTTCCAAAGATATTTGCTGTTTTAAAACTGTGTTTGAATTGTATATTAGCCATCCTCTTGAGCTTTCGAAGGTTTTCTTTGAATAATATTTCCTTCTTTTCAATAACATTCATACTACATTTCATTATCTGCCCCGTATGCGAGAATAATTTGTCTTTGTTCGTGCCATGAGTTTTGGAAGGTTTTCTTCAAGAGACATTTGCTATTTTAAAACTGTGTTTAAATTGTATATTAAATTTTAATGTATGCCATCTAAGAATGCATTATGTGATAATTCAGAATTCATTACGTGATAATGTGTTGATTCGGTGAGTGAGTTGTGTTTTGGAAGGTTTTCTTCGAATAACATTTAATATGGCAAGCTGTTGAAATTGTATACTAAAGTTTAATGTTTGTGCGCTTCGAAACCGACAGTTAGATTGCCGCTGCAGGCCGTTTAAGAGGGTGGGAGGATTGGGGGTGGGCGAGGAAATATCTTTGGAAGGTTTGCTTCCAAAGATATTTGCTGTTTTAAAACTGTGTTTAAATTGTATATTAGCCCTCCTCTTGAGCTTTCGAAGGTTTTCTTTGAAGTCAATATACTTATTTAAAAAAAAGTGGAGAAACCCAAGGGAAGAAACTTCGAAAATACCATATATTCTATTATTGCAGAATCGGAGAAGGAAGAAAGGAAAGAAAAAAAATGAGAACGCGCCAAACAGAGACATGTTAAGGAAATTCGAATCCGCGTACTTTGAACACGCGAACGAAGCACACTAAGACTATTCGCAGAATTATTTTTGAACACGTGAACTAAAGGTACCTGCGACTTTGCGTAACTTATCGCCTCTTCTTTTTCCGTTTTTCTTCTGCAATATCGGGAATCGCCTTTTCGTGCAAAGAAAGCAGAGGAAGAAAAAGGATTAAACCTAGCAAATAATTAAAAGGAAATGTTAGAGCATTTCAAAGAAAAAAGAATGCAAGAAGGAAAAAAAAATCTCAGAACGCGCGAACGAGGCACATTGCAAGAGAAATCGAATCCCCGGGAACAGAGATTGGCAACCTTTAAAAGCGCAAATTCTGAACTCGCGAACAAAACACATGCAAAAAAAAATAACTCCCAGGTCACAGAACACGGGAACAGGAACGAAAAGTAAAAAAAAAATTGCGACAGGAGATGAGTGCAGCGAAGCCGCACAAACCTTCCTGTCAAAGGATGAGTCTCAATAGATCGCAGTATGGTGGCTGCTCTTCTACGTACGACACCCAGACAAGTACCTAAGTCGTCTACAGACGATTTGGCGCCTGCACGTCACACCTACAGGGTAGGCAATAAGAGACGGGAGCCGCACGAGTCTAGGCGGCTCCTGGATGCCTCCATTCGTATAGGCCTCGTCGCAGGGCTAGTCCCGAAGGATGTACGACCCTGCTAACGCTGCCCAACGACATGCGCGGCACGAACGGTATCGTTGCGGTGACTAGACGGGATTCCGACTTAGAGGCGTTCAGCCGTAATCCCACGGATGGTAGCTTCGCCCCACTGGCCACTCGGCCAAGGACATGTACCAAGTGTCCGAACCTGCGGTTCCTCTCGTACTGAGCAGGATTACTATCGCAACGACCAGTCATCAGTAGGGTAAGGAGACTATTTCAATACGTGCACCCGCTCTATGTTGAGCATTACACGATTGGTAGCCCTCCTAAAAGGACACCAATGGGCCGCCGCATTGACAGCAGACCTTCTCGAGGAGTCTCAAAGAGGCCCTCATCAGGTTCCGCGGGGCTTGCCTAGCGGGTGGTAAACGGTAACCCTTGCCCGTCTCCCCACATTAGAGGAGGCAGTGCTGGGACCCAGACCAGCGGGGCAGGACGAACCCGGCCCACTGTCCACCCGTCATCACTACAACGACCGTCGCACCAATAGGAGAACTCAGGACACCAGAGAGCACGATACTCGTGCAGCATAGACACCAGGTTTCCTCTGTCCATTGACAGGAAGGAGGTCACAACCACGGTCGGAGGGGCTCGCCCTCCGTTCGACATGGTTCACCTGTTAGTTCTTTGCTCCATGCTTGTGCATGGCCTGCAAGAACCCTTTTGCGGATTGGAATACCGCGAGAACCGTGGTTTCCTGAAATACATGCACCACCAGTATTTCGAACTTTATGCACCACCAAAGGACTCAATAGTCCTTTCTTGAAATACACCAGTATTTCATTATAAGCACCTAGTACTTGATGCCGGCCTCTTGGCCGGGCATCTTCGGGAGATACATGCACCACCAGTATTCCCTAACAAATTCGAGAAGCAAACACATGCACCACCAGTATTTACTTTGTTCGATACATGCACCACCAAGTATCTATCCCCCCACCAGCTAACTCTGGTTTGGGGAAGCGCTCACTCTTTTCTCTAAGTTGCCCGTTAACTTAGTGAGTCTCCTAGCGCATCGAGGAAGCGGGACAGGGCCTCGCGCCCTTTTTCGCTCCGCACGTAGTTATTGAATGTCGAGGCATCCAATTTCGGGCAGAACAGATTTCTCAGTTCCTGTAGCCCAGGGCACTGGGCTACGATGTGCAGACTGTCGGCTGGACTTGTCGGGGGGCAGAAGTTGCAATTCCTTGTCTCCTTAACGAAGAACCGTCGAAAATAGGCCGGGAAGGGACCGTGGTCCGTCACGACCCAGTACACCTTCCTACTTTTCCAAGTTCTCTTTTCGCTCACCGTTGGAAAGATCGTACGTGTAAAACGTCCGACTTCTGCTTCTTCCCACCTTTTCTGCCACAGTTTCCTGGCTTCAGTCCTCATGGAGTACTTCACGCTCCTTATCGAGCTCTTCACTCTCTCGTCTACTGCTGGCTTCTGTGTTCCACTCTTCGCCAGAGCATCGGCTTCCTCGTTCCCCCAGGTTCCGACATGTGCCTTCACCCAGTGGAAGCGGATCCGCCTGTCTCCGATCTCGGAGTGGATAGCTGCAACCATTGCATTTCTGCAATTCAGCCTTGAGAGAGCTTGGAGCGAGGACTGGCTGTCCGTATAGACGTCCAGGGTTTCTGTGCTACGACAGAGTGGGTCCTGCAGACCTTTCAGGATCGCGACGAGTTCGGCCTGGAATACACTTCCGTTGTCCGACAACCTGTAGTGGCCGTCCGAGATTCTCTTCTGACCACTGTACAGGACGTATCCTGATCCCACTTTGCCATTGAGCCTGGACCCATCCGTGAAGAGCTCTAGTCCCTTCCTCCGTGGGCCCAGGGTGTCCCAGCTGATGAACGGGCTCCTACTCGGGTGTGTCCCCCATCGTGGAAGTTCGCCCTCTACTTCGGAGGGTTCTATTCTCGTATCTCCGAACTGGATCGATTGACCCTGCTTTCGAAGTCTCGAGATGAGCGCTTCTTTCTCCACCTGTAGGTCTAGTGGTAGGAGGCCTGCAAGGACACAGAGCGCGGCACTGCTTGTTGTGCGGTAACACTTTGTTATCGCTAGCAGTATAATCCTCTGCACCTGCATTAGGTGCGTCTGCAATCGCTCTGTTCCTCCATGCCACCAGGCTCCGCAGGCATAAAGAGCTACACGCTCCATTCCACGTTTATAGAGGTTCTTCAACACAGTCCCGCTAAGTCCGTTGCCGGGCCTTGTTAGGCTGTGGAGTCTTACCACGTATCTCGCCAGCAGTTGCTTGAGGTGTGCGACGTGTGCCATGGAATTCATCTTTTGATTGAGCACCACTCCCAGCACCTTCAGCTCTGACTGAAACTTTACTATACTACCCCCGAAACGGATTACCGGGGCAGTGAGGGGAGACCGCACTCGCCCCATTCGACGCAGGGGTCGTACGTGAAGCCCGACCGTTTTGGCTGGGCTGAACTCCAATTTGTGGAGCTCGCTCCATTTCTGAAGGATAGCGAGGGCTTCAGTCGCCTTGCGGCTGCACTGATGCGCATTGGGAGCATCAATTACCACAACGAAGTCGTCCGCATAAGCCTGCAGATAGACTCCAACAGGAAGCTTGAGCTTAAGAGCCGAGTTCGCTACGATGTTCCACAGCAGGGGTCCGGAGTTGGATCCCTGCGGACATCCTCTATTGTAGCTGTGGACAACCTCCGATCCTCCTGAACGATAGACTACCTCCCTCATTGTTAGGAAACTACTCACCATCCTGTACAGATTCCTCGGGCACCCTGTCTGACCCAACAGGTATAGTATGGAAGGCCACCATACATTATTGAAGGCACTTTTAACGTCTAAGGAAATCAGACATGTGTCGTTCCCCAGAGCTGCGTTGACCTCGACTGACTTATAAATGGCAGAGATGGCTTCCTCCGCACCCGTCCCCGGCGTGAACCCGTATTGGGTCTTCGCCAGGTGACCACCTGTATGGAGGTGGTGCTGGAGGCGTTCTACCACAAGCCTGTCTAGAATTTTGCTCCATGCCGACAGGAGACAAATCGGTCGATAGCTCGATGGGTCCGAACTGTCTTTTCCTTCCTTGTTAAAAAGAACCAAACTTGCCCTTTTCCATACTGGAGGGAATGTGCCTAGTTCGAGGCACTTGTTAAAAATTTCCAAGAATAGTTCCTTGTTGGTCTCAATGGCCGACTGAACAATTTCTAGAGGTATGCCGTCCAGTCCCGGAGCTTTGCCCTTATTAAGAGCGCTCAGAGCTGCTTCGAGTTCCTTCATGTTGAACGGTGGATCGTCGTCTCCGAGATCCGGCTTTGACGCTCTTATTTCCCTCTGTTCCGGAGTGTCATCTTCCGGCACGTCCTGCGGGAAGTGGTGTCTGAGTAGCTTGCCTACGGCTTCTGCGTGCGTGTTCGCGGTACCATCCCCTGTGATGGCACCTAGGAGGAAAGGAGAATTACGTTTCCCCTTTATCCAACCGTAGTGGGCTCCGAAGGGTTGCCTAGGATCGACGGCATCGAGATACTGTTTCCAGTAGTCCCATTTTGCTCGTCTTACAGCTCTATTAAATTGAGCTTTTTCTTTCCTATAGGCCACCTCCAGGACCTTTCTACAGTTGGGGTCATCAGTGCAGCGTTGGAACCTCCTCCTTTTCGCTGTCACCTTCCTCCGGTGGATCGCTAGCTCGAGCGTCCACCACGAATTCGCACGTCTGGGCCGGTGGACTTCGCTGCCATTGGGCTGGCTCCTCGAAGCACAACTCGCCCACATGGCCTCAGTCACCTTTTCCACACAGTAGTCGACTCTGTTCTCTCGAACCCAGTCAACAGAATATTCAGAGAGCTTGCGGTCAAGCAGCTGTCTTACTTTGGGAATGTAGAGCTTGTTAAGCCTTATTCTCTTTGACTGTTCCAACCTTTCTTCACCTATGGGAAGGGTTGTGACAATTCTGAGATAGTCTGTACCTGACTCGAGGTCGACCAATTCCCATTTCTCTACCTGAAGTTCACCCTGTAGGCGGGCTACTGACAGGTCTATCCAACTGGAGCCTCGTACGCTCTGGAACGTCGGGTCCGATTCTGGATCATTTAGCAAGTTCAAGTCATTTGCCAAGAGGAACTCAAAGATGGTGTCACCCCGGGTGTCCTCGGTGTTACATGGGTTACCCCATGCTGTATGTTTCGCATTGAAATCGCCCAGTAGGATCAGAGAAGGGTTAGCATTGACCAAAGCTTGCAGACAATCCATCTGCTCGGTAACATCCTCGTTGGGAGACAGATAGCATGTTGCTACCGTTAATGAGCCACTGTCCGTGTCCAGACCTATTGCTACGATGTCCTTGGTTAGCAGCTTTACGATAAATTGCAATCTGGGGTTGCTTACGATTATCGCTGCTCGTCCATTTGGACTATGAACCACCGGACGTGAGTTGGGCATCCCGCCCACTCTTCCCCCGTCTTTCAGGAGGTAGGGTTCTTGGACACAGACTAGATCGTATTGATCTAGGTCTCCTTGGAGGATGGCAGAAGCCGCGAGACTTCTCCCGACATTCTGTTGCGCAATGGTGAGACTACCCATAGTTAGTCTTCTTTTTAAGCATCGACACTTCATAGATCCTCGTTGGGCAACTCTCTGCTTTTGCAGAGTGGTCTACACTCACTACGTTTCTCCCGGGATTCCGCCTGTTACGAGACTCGCAGATATGGCATCTAGAGCTGGCTATACAG
Organism: Cheiracanthium punctorium; assembly: GCA_038373885.1. Lineage (NCBI taxonomy): Eukaryota > Metazoa > Arthropoda > Arachnida > Araneae > Cheiracanthiidae > Cheiracanthium > Cheiracanthium punctorium. Next base: position 8,575 of record JAWZYV010002257.1, on the reverse strand, counting down.
TCCTTGCTCACGTGCCCTTTAGCTCCGCAGTTCATACAGCGTTTCCGGGCTTTACAAGTAGTGCTTAAGTGACCGTACTCTCCACAACGGAAACACTGAGTAGCCCTTAGGTTTTCCACCACCTTTATCTTATGCCAGTCCATGGTTATGCGTTCCTGACTCAATATTGCATGGAAGACTTTAGGGGGTACCTCCACTATAACGTGGCGTGTATCCCTCTTTTTGATGGAGTACCTGATGGTAATCTCATCACTTGCCAAGCCCTCCTCTTGGCCCCGAATGGCATCGACAACAGCTCGGTCGTCGAGTTCCCACGGAACATCTACCAAGCAAAGTTGGGGGTTTCTGCGGACCGGTTTCCTTACGGTAACCTTATCTTTCAGCTTATCGCTGGCCGAGATCTGCCTGATTAAGATATCTAGGTCTTCCTCGGTCTCAGTCCGTATTTTCATACCCCCATTCTTCGCCTTACGGGTCCACAGGACTTTGGCGCCCAGTTTCACTGGGTTCACCTCCCTGCATACTAAGTCCCTTACGCACACACCTTCCTTGGCTGCGTCGACGAACATCACGTGTTCGGACGCGGTGCTATTCCTAGGCGGGGTCGCTATCGTGACATGTGATGTACAACCACTGGCGCCTGTCACCTGCGCATCTGTGGAGGGTTGAGTTGGGGCGTCTGAGATTGTCCCATCCACGTCCGCCTCTGACGTTTGGATGGGGGGATCTGTGGCATTTTGACTACACCCACTAGCGCTTGCCACTTGCGCTTCTGTGGGTGGTGAGGTGATGGCAACTGAAATGGGCGGCCCCACAACGCTCGCCACCTGAGCGTACGTGGGTTTCTCAGCACGGAGAGCCGCAATCTGATCCCGCAGTTTCGCCTGTGTAAGGCTATTCCTAACGAACAGCTCATACATGTCCATGAACCGCCTCATGACGGCTTTTCGGTCAACGGACTTCAGGGGTCCCTGCAGGTCTATTGCTACAAGTAGCAATAACTCTCTGGCCCTTAGCCTCTCAATCTCCTCCTTTACATACCGCGCGGGCATGCCGGGGAGACTGTCGCAGAAGTTTTCCACTTCCGCTACGGTCACGACGGTCTAAATCCAGCTCACGTTCCCTATTAGTGGGTGAACAATCCAACGCTTTATGAATTCTGCTTCATAATGATAGGAAGAGCCGACATCGAAGGATCAAAAAGCGAAGTCGCTATGAACGCTTGGCCGCCACAAGCCAGTTATCCCTGTGGTAACTTTTCTGACACCTCTTGCATAAAACTCGTAAAAAACAAAAGGATCGATAGGCCCCGCTTTCGCGGTCCGTATTCGTACTGAAAATCAAGATCAAGCCAGCTTTTGCCCTTTTACTCTACGCGAGGTTTCTGTCCTCGCTGAGCTCGCCTTAGGACACCTGCGTTACCTTTTGACAGATGTCCTTCGAAACCTTCGAAAACCTTCGAAAGCTCAAGAGGAGGGCTAATATACAATTTAAACACAGTTTTAAAAGAGCAAATATCTTTGGAAGAAAACCTTCCAAAGATATTTGCTCGCTCCCCACCCCCCAAAACCCTCCCACCCTCTTAAATGGCCTGCAGTGGGGCGGGGCTCCCATGCCCAACCGTGTGCCCCCCCTGGATCCGCTGCTTGCGCCTACTTTGATTATTAGAATAATTCGTTAAAACACAAGATTACAATTTACCCTTGCCATGGGTATACTAAACCAAAACCTATTAATACAGGAAAAACAATCACCAGAAACTCGACAACGTTCATACATGTCGATCAGTCATCTCCTCGGAAATGTGAAATTCATTCATCTCGACAATTTAAATTCACGGAACCATTCACAGTCAGCAGAGTGAGCTTCGCTGCCTTGCAAACTCCGAGAAATAAAATAACGCGAACATACGAGTATAGTTACCTTCCTTTCGTCTCGCACCATCCCCGAACGCAGAAAAAACACCGGCGTACTTATGTCAGGCAATTCTAAAAGCATGCGTTCACATGCCACTCGTCAAAACCACCATCCTCCGGAGGGAAAAAAAAATCAAGTCGGAAGTGGTGGCTGTTCGCAGTGGCATGGCGTAGGCGGGGGGGGCTCCCATACCCAGCCGTGTGCCCCCCCTGGATCCCCTGCTTGCGCCCTACTTTGATTATTAAGGACAAAAAAATACATCCACACATCACTCATCAAAATTTAAATTCCAGTGGAAAAAAAAAAAAAAATTTCATGCGTTCTTCCAAAAATGAATAACATTTAATATGGTTAAAGACTGTTTACATTGTACATTAAATTTTAATGTAGCATTACACATTTTAATGTACATTAAATTTTAATGGGGGTACGGCGAAGGACAAAAAATACATCCACACATCACTCATCAAAATCTAAATTACAGTGGAAAAAAAAAAAAAAAAAAACTCAACAATGTTCATATGCGTTCTTCCAAAAATGAATAACATTTAATATGGTAAAACTGTTTACATTGTACATTAAATTTTAATGGGGTACGGCTAAGGACAAAAAATACATCCACACATCACACATCAAAATCTAAATTCCAGTGGGAAAAAAAAAAAAAAAAAACTCAACAATGTTCATGCGTTCTTCTAAAAATGAATAACATTTAATTTTTCGCATAGATGGTAAAAAATAAAATCAGCCTAAACACTCGATATTGCCTAATAACTTGAAAGGTTGATAGAAACACGTTCTAAAATATGTATAAATTCTGCAGCGTAACGGAGTTGTCACGAATTAATTGTTTCATCTGTTCCATCTGTGGTTTGCAGAGGAAGATGATAAACGTCAATGGTTCTAATGCGAGAAATTTCATCTGGGAATCGTCCCAGAGTAGCTCAGTCGTAGAGCACCCGCACGTTATGCGGCAGTCGTGGGTTCGATTCCTAGCTCTGGAATTTTTGGACTGCCGCATTGAGTCTCGAACACACGACTCAATGCATGCCTCGAACCCACGCCGCATTGAGCCTCTAACCCAGGAATGCTTCAGTCGTGGGTTCGATTCCCAGCTCGAATTTTTCGCATAGTTGGTAAAAAATAAAATCTAGCCTAAACACTCGATATTGCCTAATAACTTGAAAGGTTGATAGAAACACTTTCTAAAATATGTATAAATTCTGCAGCGTAACGGAGTTGTCACGAATTAATTGTTTCATCTGTTCCATCTGTGGTTTGCAGAGGAAGATGATAAACGCCAATGGTTCTAATGCGAGAAATTTCATCTGGGGAATCGTCCCAGAGTAGCTCAGTCGTAGAGCACCCCGCACGTTATGCGGCAGTCGTGGGTTCGATTCCTAGCTCTGGAATTTTTGGACGTGCCGCATTGAGCCTCGAACACACACGACTCAATGCATGCCTCGAACCCACGCCGCATTGAGCCTCTTAACCCAGGAATGCTTCAGTCGTGGGTTTCGATTCCCAGCTCGAATTTTTCGCATAGTTGGGTAAAAAAATAAAATCAGCCCTAAACACTCCAACTTGCCCTAATAAATTTGCACATTTTATGATTACATTAGCATAGTTAGAGTGTCGGCTATCAAAAACCAGTTTTATAAAATTGATTTCATTAGGGGTTTTTTTTTTTTTTTGGGGGGGGGGGTTTCATAAACCCTCCATGATGAAATTTTTTTTTGGCATACAAAAATGTAATATTTCTTTCGTTTACATTATCAAAACACACGTATATACATATATATGAGTTTTGTTAGTAGCTTGTAAACCCCTCCCCTATGAAAAAAAATTTTCTGGCTACGCCCCCTGAATTTACAATAGCTTAGTTTACAATATCAGCTATCAAAAATAAGTTTACAAATTTCAGTTTTATAAAAAAAAATTTAAAAAAAATACATGTTAATGGAAAACATAAAATTTTAAAATTTTTAAAAATAGCTTTTTTTTACCTTATATGATTTACACTAGCTGCGTGGCCCCGCCCCATTCTTTCGCACAGTAGGAAAACGGAAAATTTTTCCCTCCACATGTGTAAATTTCGAATTAAATTCCCAGGGGATGTGGGGAAATCTAGAAAAAGAAAAAAAAATATTTTTTTAATCTTTGACTTTAAAGTTTTGAAAATAAAGGAGAAAATTTTATTTCAAAAACAATAGGAAAAGCAGTAAAACATAAAAAAATTAAATGTCCAAAATTTTTCTCCCATACGATTTTAAAATTTTTTTTTCAGTTTAATGGTGTAAATTTTGATTGCTTTTTAAAAAAACTGTTTTTAAAACTTTGCATTATAGATCAAAAGAAACATCATAAAGTTTTTGGGAATGGTTTTCATGAGAAAGGGCTGTTTAAGAAAAAAAAAAAAAAAAAAGAAAAGAAAATGCTGGAAAAAAGCAAAATAATGTTATCAAATGACATTGATAACTAAAAATGTATATCGTGGCATGTGGCCCATACAAAACAAATATGAAACCTATCCCGCTTTTCGAGAAAAAAATCTATAGTTTTTCAGTTTTTTTTTCAGTAGACATATTTTTTAAAATGTGTCCCATTTTTAAGTCAATATGGGCACTGGTAAGGACCGCCCCATATGGACGTTCCCCTTTATAGGACATGCATATGGGACGTGGTTTTTGTCTGGATTATAGACCTTTTTTACGGTCCGAATTCCTGGGAACATCACTAAAAAAACCCATTTTAATAAGTTTTTTTAGCAAAATTTTTATGTAATGGATTAATTTTAAAATTTTATCGTTTACATCTTAATAACGAAATTTTTGTAAAAAAATATTTCGTAAACTAATTTTAATTTTTTTTTAAAAACAAAACTTAAAAGTAACTTTGCCCCCGCTTTCAGATTTCGAAACCCCTTAAATCATGGGACTTTCCACAGTAAGAGTGGTGGCTAGCCCATTATTCCGCAGCGGGGACTTGCTCTGATGCGTCCAAAAAATGTTTGAAGTAAAAGATTTTTTTTTAGTTTTTCGGGACTATTCGTTTTTTTTTGGATGTTTGAGTCCGCTAGAGAAATTTTTTCTTTTTTTTTGTTATGAGGATACGAGGTTTTCTTTTTTTTACACAATAACCGCTTTTTATAGGAAAAAATAATAAATACATAAAAAACGTAATTTTTTAAAATTTTCAAAAAAGTTTCCCCGACAAAAAAAAACCAACCCTCTAGAAATTTTAAAAAATGTTTTTTTTAAAACTTTTTTTTGGGGTAAAAAATGTAATATGAAATAAAAAAAAACATAAAAGTATTATAAAATTTCATGCTTCGTAAGTTACAGTAATTGGGGTAAAAAATGAAAAAATCAATGAACAAAAAAGTAAACTTTTTCCATATTTTTGTCCCATTTTTCTGGAACTTATACACACACATCCCAGTTTTTATGTCCATATCCACTGGACATAGTGTGGGGATCAATCTGGGAAATACGTCCCATAAAATGTAACATATTCCCGGATATTTTTTTTATTTCTAGTTTTTTTGGTCCTATTCGTGGGAACATATTTCTGGATTTTTTCCAGATTATGTCCCATGAAATAGATGTCCTTTTTTGGATGTCCTATGGGGGAATTATTTCGGTTTAGCGGGGGTGTCCGGCTATTTTTTTGGCGACTTTTTTTTTTTTCTCGCCAACAACCCGCTTACTTGGCGCTTTTTTTTTTTTTGTCCGCCAAAATTTTTTTCCACGTGTTGAAAAACACCAATTTTTAGAATTACGATAAAAAAATAATACAAACATGTTTGAGCCACTGTCCAGGAAAATACAAAAATTACTTTTTAAACACATTAAAAAATTCCCACAGATATTTCCACTTAAAAAAAAAAAACAATACAAAACAAAATTACGCCCATCCCATAACTTAAACACTAAAAAAAAATTGTCCAGCAAATTTCAGTAAACAGGCAAATTAAAAAAATGAGCAAAACAGTAAAAACCCACTTTTTAAACTAAAAAACAATTTTCAGAATATTTCAGCAAATCTAGTTTTCTACAGCTATGTAAAACTATGCAAACCAGTGGGGACCCTTTTTTTAAACTAAAAAAAAACCTCAGTGGGAATTTCAGCAAAACCTAGTTTGTAACAGCTATGTAAAAACTATGCAACCAGTGGGACCGTTTTTTTTAAACTAAAAAAAAAAAAAACCTCAGTGGGATTTCAGAAAAAACCTAGTTTGTAACAGCTATGTAAAACTCGGCAAACCAGTGGGTCCCGTTTTTTTTAAACTAAAAAAAAAAACCCCAGTGGGATTTCCACCAAACCTAGTTTGTTAACAGCTTATGTAAAAACTAGGGCAAACCAGTGGGTCCGTTTTTTTAACTAAAAAAAAAACCTCAGTGGATTTTCAGCAAACCTAGTTTGTTACAGCTAATGTAAAAACTGGTCCAAAACACTGGGCCCGTTTTTTTCAAACTCAAAAAACAAACATCGGTGGCATTAAAAATAAACCTAGTTTATTACACCCTCATATAAAAAGTCCACTATAATGAAAAACATAAACAAACATCAAAATATCGATTTTACAATTTCACATTGAAAAAACCTTTAAGCAAATTGCAAAAAAATTTCTTTTTAAAAAAAAAAAACACTTACCTTTTATTTTTAAGAAAAACTCTTTCAAAAAAATATCCATAAACACACATCAGCTAATAAACATAAACACCCAAAAAAACACTTTCCTTTTTTATTTTAACATTTATAATCCACGCCCCTCCTTCAAAATAAAACAACACACACTTTCCTTTTTTTAAAACAACAAACATAAATATTTCCACTACACTTCAAAATAAACACAAACACACATTTTCCCAAAATACATCTTTGTATTTCCCCCGTAAAATAAACTCCAACAAAACCACCAAAACAAGAAACTCCACACATCGAAATTCAAAATTCCACCTGCCTTTTTTCGGTTTTTACCGATTTACAGTTAAAATTTGCCTAAAACCAATTCACAAAAAATTTCCTTTACCAAAAACATTCCTGGTATCGTTTTTAAATGAAACCCACCGAGCGTAATTTTTTCATCAAAAAATACAGCATCATCCCAACACACCTCAACTCAATCTACACAGGTTACAACAGACATCTGACTCTAACGCTAAAGTAAACAAACTTTCGACCAAACTCCAAGTTTGGCGACTCATCACCGCTTGGCGACGACACCCGGTAACCGAAGAATCCCCTGTCTATGTATAGACATGGATGTATTATGGATGAGTTGGATCAGAAATAGACATAATATGGATTGTGTTGGAGTGCAAATTTTATACAAAGGAACTGGTAGGTACGGCACAAGAGTCTTGCTGGTCAACAACAACAACCAAAAAAAAAAAAAAAAAGAAAAGAAAAGGGAGAACATGAAGATGAAAATGTAAAATTATTTTAGCTCTTTAAAAAATTAGTTAGTGTCCACTAACAATTCTTGAATCTCTGTTAAACTTATGAAGCTTGGATCAAATAGTCTGCCGATAATTTAAAATGCACTTATCTAAGAAATTGAACTGCATATTATGATAATGCTTTATGCACATTAAGGGATATTGCTAGTTTAGGAAGATGTAGATTTATAATAAAACTTTCCTCTGAGGAGTGATCAGAAATAAAATATGTTTTAAGAGGTTATATGCTTTTAAATATAAATTAATAATAGATTTCAAAATTGTAAGTGTTAGTCTAATTGAAATTATCATGCGGAAACATTATGTTTTTTGTGTCTCTTGGAAATTCTCTCAGAAATACTTTCAAGCTATAACACAAAGTAATCTTACTCCGAAAATCTATTTTAAAACTAAAATACTACACTTTATTTTTACATGGATCATAATATTTGTGTATCAATGAATATGTACATTCAGCTAATAAGTGTCTACTTTTAATTTATATTTAATAAAGGGAGCTGTAAAACCATTGTGAACTCATCCAATTCCTATTTAATACTAGCAAAAGACTATTTGTCTTCGTTTTCCAAACTCTATGTGTATAATTAACAAATTCCTTTGGCTGTATTAGGCATAATAACTTATTTTTTTCTTCATACAAGTTTTTTAATACTGATTTGTAATGCTGCAGATATGAAATATAATCAAAATAATGTCCTACGTGCCAAACAATGCTTTTTATTGTCGAGACAGCTAAAAAGCACTGGCTTAATAATAATTATGTGATTAGATTGAGATATAGAAAAGGTTCAGTCACAAAGAGATTGCACTTGTATGTATTTTCAGCTCTTTGATCTACGTTATTATTTTTACATACGTATTTTAATTTTCTTTTTTCATGATCATCGTAATTAATTAAGACACTGAATTTATTACTTTCAGTGAAGGTAGCAGTTTTGAGCAGAGTGATTCCTCTATAATACTCATCATAACCTGTTGCTCGTGGCATACTTACTAGCTCTAGCTCCTTTTTACAACAAAGATCTGCAGTATATAAAAATAATAAATAAATTTACATTTGACTAAAAGTTAGTACTCGTTTATTTCATCACCTGTATAACAAAAATCTATTATTTCTAAAGTAAATAAAAATTTATCGTGATATTAGGTTAGTTTGTGTACTATACTGGTGACATAACGGAAGGAAAATACAT
>JAWZYV010002256.1:0-15240 GCA_038373885.1 Cheiracanthium punctorium | reverse complement strand
CCTCATGCAAATGAAAAAACTCATTTATTTAGGTTCTAAAGACAGCGATTCAATATAAATATTTCAGTGTCTTTTGGACTGTTCGCTCTCATCGTTGAAAGTTCGGGAAGGCAGCGATTCTCCCTTCTGTACTCATCGTTGCTTCCCGGAATGGGTCTCTGAATGCCTCGATATTAAAATTGTCACGCCATCCTCCAATTCTCAAGAGATCCATGGATGCTTATTGTGTATGTTTGTTTAAAATCACCTAGCAAAACAATACCCAACATTAAAAATACCTTTCATAAATGTTTGTTGACTTTTCGCAATTTCAATTCAATCAGCAGACACTAGCATTCTAAGAATTTTTATTTTCAGCGTGCTCTGGCACACAGCCGTTTCCTCTGGAGATGACCTTTTTTAAATGTTATCAAAAGCTACGCGGTCGTTACATTAAGATGTTTAAAAAGTAAAACTGGACTGTTCTTAGCCTGCTGCCCGCCTTCAGTACGTCACCGTAAAGCCTGCAAAACAACCCAGAAATACCGAACAGATAGGTTTTTTTGAATGCCCGCAATTGTTTACAATTAAGAAGAGAAATAAAAGTACGAAACTAACGCAACTGTAGGAGGAGCACGCTCATAAAATGTAAGCAGAATCCATTTCTCTCTCACTGCATAGCTTCGTCCTACTTTTCACCCTTTCAAATTCCGATGATTCAATCCCTGCCACTGCTTGAAGGGAACGAGGAATGGCGTTCAAATTACAAATCAAGGGCGGATTAAAGGTGGGGGGCGGAGGTGGCAAACGCCCCCCCCCCCCCCGAGAAATAAGAAATTAATGTAAAAGATCCTATTTTACTTCCATAAAATGGATGTATATGTCAATCTTCTAACTAACCGCCCCCACCGACAAACCAACCGCCCCCCCCCCGACAAACTTCCAATAATCCGCCACTGGTTCAAACTTCCTTTTGTGATTTTAAAAAGGGCAGCCGCTGCCATCGCTCGACTCAACGACCAGCAAGAGGGCGGACGATCGAAACGTTCATCGCGTGCCACAGGCTGTGCCGCACAGCCAGCTGTGCGTCCAAAAGGGGTCTCTAGATCTGCGGCACGCGATGAACGTTTCGATCGTCCGCCCTCTTGCTGGTAGTTAAGTCGAGCGATGGCCACGGCTGCCCTGTTTTCAGCATTGGGAAAGGGTTGCGCCTCACAGGGTTCACTCGAAATTTCCCCTCCCCCCTTTCACACACAAACTGATTTTAGGGGAGAGGCTCATGCGAGCTGGTTTCGACTCGAAACGATCCGAGAGTCCCGAGATCGACCGATTTTGGCCCTTCCACTGTGTATTAAGACTTCCTGAGCCTCATTTCAGACTGTTTCATTTCATTTCGCTGTTCTGTGAAATATTGAAAGTAGGTCCAAGTGGGACGCCTGCTGTTCCCTCAAAACGTGTCTAACTGACAAAGGTCTATTTCTATAGAGTGGACACTATCCGTTCCCCACAAAAATGCCCCACTTAGGGATTCATCGGCATGACATGCTCATGATTTTACGCTCACACTACTGTAAAATCACCCGACTATCCAATATAAAAGCTCTTGAAAATAGGATGGCACGCAGGGTGATAAAAGTCAATTCATTCTAAGTCAACATTTTCGGGCGCAATTTTTAGGACTCCATTGAAAACGAATCTGAAATCATTCAATTTTCACAATTAATTCCTTTTTTTTTTAATGAATGGGTGGATTCTGATTTATGTGTTTCAATGTGCAACTAGCTTGGCAGGTCCATGGAACACCATTGGCCGAGAATGGGTGCCATGAGCTGCTCATAATGACTTGTAGGCCAGAGGATGTGCATCTCCGATTTAAATCAATGATTTTTTTTTAAATATCAATTTTTTTTTAAATATGGATTTAAATCATGATTAACATGAATGGATTTAAATCATGGACACCCTGACATGAAATATTGTATTTTTTTTTTTATTCCTTTTGAAAGTATGATTTAGGAATCCACTATTACGTTGCGGAGGGGACATTTTGGAATATACAGTGAAACTTGTAGGAGCGACGACCTCTATGAACCCTTGAATGCGCAGTGTTCCCGCTCTGGGAACACCCAACACGGACGTTTTGACTGTTGCTAGTCACGAAGAATGGATTGGATTTCTATAAAAATACAGTGGAACCTGCTAAAGTGATCACCTTTTTAAAGAGACCACCTGTCTAAAGTGAACACTTTTATGAAATTTCATTGTAACTCATAAAAAATGTATGGGGGAAATATCCTGTATAGTTAAGGTGACCATACGTCCCGTTTTTAGGTGGCTTGTCCCGTTGTCCCCAAGCACAGCTTCGGGACACAGTAATGTCCCGTTTTTAGGAAGAGAGCAACCCACGGTAACGATTTCAATAAAGGCCACTAAAAATCTAATATAATCCAACGGCAGTGTCTGTAAAAAGAAAACCTGACCTCTCTCCCTTCCCTGTCGAGAGACGATAAGAAAACGCTGGGGATAGTATTGTTTTTGTGTTTGTTCTTTTAATGTTCTTTTTTTTTTGTCAACTATTTCAATTTATTTAATTTTTACTTTATTTTTTAAAGTCATGTTCCTATTTTGCTTATTCCTCCCCCTCCCCGATCTCCACTTTATTTTCCCTTTTCACTCTCGTTTTCTAAGAATTTTTTCCTTCCGAACGACCACTTCCTTTTTCTGTGAGTCCTTTTGTTTATACATTTCTCACTTTCCTACCTTCTTTCCTTGTGTCGGAGAGTGTTTTTGAAGTAGAACAAGGGCTTACCCCTTGCACCACAGAAACGTACGTCTTGCACTATTTTTTACAGTATATGTGTGTTTTATCAAAACCTTTTTTTTCTTTTTATTTTGATATTAACATTAACACAAGCTTTTTTCTTAACAACTGAAAGATAACCAGACCTGTAAATTCAGTCTCCCTACACTATGACCTTAAAAGCAGTAGATGTCCCGTTTTGAGGAATAAAATAAATACACTCTTGCCAAAAAAGTAGTAGATGTCCCGTTTTGAAGGAAAAAATAAAGGGTCACGTTATGTATAGTGACCAGGCAATCTGCCAAATTTAAGTTTTTTAACCTGTCTAATGTGACCACTTTCCACTATAAACTTCCTCTTAACTATAAAACACATTCAGATAATATAGAATCCTATATCCCTTTTCAGTTGTTTAACACAAGATTGGATCTCAACACTGATTCTCTCTTCTGTAACACTCGTTCTCAATAGATGAATAAATAAAACAACAACAAAAAAATAGATAAATATTTTACTCTAGATTCTTTTATATTTCTGTTGATGCTAAAATTGATTCAGCGTGCTTTCCGGAAAGAGGTGTGTGGAATGCACATATTTACAATTACTTTTCATGAAGTGAATCGCACATTTATGAGCACTTCTAATTTCCCTTTACCACCTATTCTAAATGTAATACTCTTGCCATTTTAAATCTCCCATCTGTCAATAATGCTATTGAACTGTTTCTTAATTTACTTTGGTTTTAGCCTTTGGAATGGCATTTTGTTGGCGTTGTAGTCTGAGAATATATTTAATTTTCTTCCTTTCCCACAGGATTACAATAATTTTGTCTAGGCTACATAAACTATATTCTGATCACCCTCGTGGCGAGTCACATTTAAATTTTGCTAAACATGTATAAAGCCTAACATTTCTTTTTATTTTTTCAACCTGGCAATTTATTGGGCGACCGGCCCTTTTAGAACTTTGCAGTTACAGCACAGTGTGTTATCTAAACAATGTGTTCTTGATGTACACTAGTGAAAATTATATCATGAACTATATCTGTGCAAACATGAAAACAACCCAAACATTCAAACTGTACTTTACTAATATGTCAAGCTGCAAAATGGAAATTTATATTTTTTATTCACATTTTATCATTCATTGTGACCAAGAAGTATTAAAATACATATTGAAGCATAAGTATAAGGAAGTCGCACACAATTTGTATGCATTGTGCATTTTAATGTTTCAGTATTTGACTCCCTACATTCCTCTTTTTTGTTCATGGATTATTTATTGATTTTGAGATCTTGTTACAAATAAACTGTAGAGTGTTTGTGCAAATGTTATTTGAATTTTAAGCATAAACAAATTTATTAAAGTGCTACCTTTGTAAGGTGACCAGTTTTGTCGTTCCCGAGGGTGGTCACATTAGGCAGGTCCCACTGTAGTTGCTGGTGACAGAGCTCCACGAGAATCCTTTACTTTTTAGCACGTCCTTTCCCGTCAAAAAATAGTCACGATTCTTTTTAACAGCACTGACATCGGCTGAAAAATGGAAGAATGCGAGAACAGCTGGATAGATGGCCCCATGCTGAAAAAAGGGCAGCCGTTGCCATCGCTCGACTGAACGACCCGCAAGAGGGCGGACGATCGAAACGTTCATCGCGTGCCACAGATCGAGAAACCCTTTTAGCTGTCGTCCAAAAAGGGTCTCTCGATCGGAGGCACGCGATGAACGTTACGATCGTCCGCCCTCTTGCGGGTCGTTCAGTCGAGCGATGGCAACGGCTGCCCTTTTTCAGCACTGGGAAAGGGGTGGCGCCTCAAAGTGTTAAGCGACCCCATTCTCCAACGACCCACTTTTTAAGGCACCGAATTTTTAACCTAGCTACTTACTTAATGTTAAAAGATCCCCTAGAAGGGACCACACAACCCTCTATAAGCGACCGGAAACCGTTCCTTCTCCGAAAAATTTCCAGCAATTGTCCAGAAGTAAAGAAAATAAAACCTCATCCCAAAACAGTCGTTCTACTGTAAATCAACAGCAGGTGCAAGTACATGCACACATCCTGTACAAATCTTATAATTGACCAAAGAAATATGTCTAAGAAAGGAGTGATTGGACCGTTCGAGCAGCGAATGAATGGGATCGAGTCACACACACACACACAGGAAATCGAAAATTCAGAGAGCAAGTGGGCGGTTACTTTTGGTTGTGGGAAAACCCAAAAAAGAAAAATCGATGTGTTAAAACAAATCAAGAATGCGTGAAGAATATCAATACAAAAAATAAAATAGAGAGAAACATTCTCGGAGAGAGAAAAAAGAATGAAACAATCCGAAATATCTAAATATTTTATTAAAATTTAAATTTTAAAAATATATGTTTGTATAATTACATAGAAAGTAGTATGCTAATGCATGAATAACAAAAAAACATTTTGGCATTTTTTTTCTTGGCTGTGCAATGTTTATAGTTCTTTAAGCGGCCACCCTTCTGAACGACCCATTGTTCGCGGAATGAGGGGGTGGTCGCACAGGAGAAGTTTCACCGAACTTCTTAAAAATAGATATTTATTCTGTATTAAATATTTTTTTAATTGGATAAACTTGTAAATAAATAGGAATAAGTCAATTGAATTTACATTTTCTAAAAACTACCGGGTCTGAAGTTAAAAAAAAAAAAAATTAAAAGTTTTATTTGCTTGAAATATCTTAATTCTGGCTACCTTGGGACCCGTTATCATGGTTCGGCCCATGGAAAAATCTTATTTTTAAACCTCCAATTGAGCGCGAGTCAGGTTTTTAACGGGCAGTGATCCGTTAATGAATTTTTCGCGCTCTATTCGGGCTGATACGGTCCGATTCTTTCATTTTGTTCTTCACAGACCATTTTATTCGGGTAATACTTGTACTGGGACAGCACATCCTTCAGGATGGACAAGAGTGGATTTTTGTCTAACATTTCCACGGCCTTGTCAAGTCCTTTTAACCCTTCGAGGCGCAACCCTTCCCCAATGCTGAAAAAAGGGCAGCCGTGGCCATCGCTCGACTTAACTATCAGCAAGAGGGCGGACGATCGAAACGTTCATCGCGTGCCACAGATCGAGAAACCCTTTTAGCTGTCGTCCAAAAAGAGTCTCTGGATCTGTGACACGCGATGAACGTTTCGATCGCCCGCCCTCTTGCTGGACGTTCAGTCGAGCGATGGCCACGGCTGCCCTTTTTTCAGCATAGGGCAGTCTATCCAGCTGTTCTCGCATTCTTCCCTTTTTCAGCCGATGTCAGTGCTGTTTAAAAAGAATCGTGACCTTTTGTTGACGGGAAATGAGGTGCTCAAAAGTAAAGGATTCTCGTGGAGCTCTGTCACCCGCCACTCTTTTGATAGAAATCCAATCTATTTTTCGTGACTGGCAACCATCAGAACGTCCGAGTTGGGTGTTCCCAGAGCGGGAACACTGTGCGTTCAAGGGTTAATAGACTGACTGACAACACTATAATTGTAAAACTTTTAAGACTTCATTTTATAAAAGAGGCCTTTTCATGACTAAGTACATACTAATGTAAAACTACATTTAGCATAACTACATTTAGAGATATTTACTAAACAGGCTAATGGCCAATGCGATTCATCGGGTCAATAGGCGCAATCGCATTGGGAAAGACAATATATCCGCTTACCCATTTCCATCGGTTTCCAAGGGAATTCAGACAAGCCGACTGGGAAGATCCGTCGAGATGGGAAGGAGGCAACGCGATCCGGTGCGGGTCTACACGCACGTGGCCTCTCGTCTGAAACATCAGTCCTGCTAAAATAAATAAGTTGCAATTTATTGACATAATTTACAGATAGAGAGAGAGAGAGAAATACGTTGCTTCAGTTCAAGACCTCGAACAGGTTTGGTTCAATGGTTTGTATTGTACTATGTTCTGTTCTTATCTGTTCTCTGTACGTACTGTTGTCACTGCAGCAAACAGAAAAATATCATTCGTGGGTTCTTAACCCGTCCTATTACAGATGGGGAATCCAAGCTGTGTGACACTTATTTTAGCCCCCGTTTTTTTCATAAATGGATACGCTTCGCAAAAACTGTGACTACAAACTAGCCAAAACGGAGCTCATAGCCCCCCCCCCCCCCTTCCAAGCCCAGCGACCGATGTGCTTCTCTTCCAGACTGCTTGAAACTCTGGGTCTATTCGACACGGGGGCGAAATTGTTCATGACAAAACCGAAATCGTCGGAACAAGGAAATGGATGGCCATCTGCTCACATACCACGTCCACGTGACTTAGAACGGTGCACGTTGCGGAGGGATGGACTAGGACAGCGACGGGACAAAAGAAGGACGGATTGAAGAGGGAGAGAAAACAGACATTTTATGTAAAAGATCCCTATATTTTGCTTCCGACGAACCGCCTCCACCCACGCAGTGTCTTACCACAGGGGTGTTGAGGGGTCACCCACCCCCTCCTCTGTCCGAAAATGTGAGACAGACACAGGGAAAGGGCATCTTATGCCCGTTTTTATCTTGGCGTACTGAGCTCTGATTTCGCGTTTCAATGGGAAGAATTTCAAGGATGTTTTCGAGGAGAAAATGGCCTCGTTTATTCTCCAATTTCTTTCGTTTGTTTTTATTTTAACTAGAGAATACCAGCTGAAAAATAAAATTGCGTAAGGCAGCGGCCGGCCCCTGGACCCATGGGTTCACCCTTGTGGACAGTACTGGCCTAAGAGCAAAAGGATAGGAGTGCAAGAATGAGTTTTGGTACCCCTTTACAATGGAAATACGTAAAGAACACCTTCCCGCAAAAAAAGAAAGAAAGAGGCGAGTGCTTTAACTAAAATGTATCGGAATATAATACAAAACTTACTTATAACTATTTCAAAAGCTCATAATTTTAGCAAATCTAGGATCGGGACGAACTCAGTAGCTGAAGTTTTTAGTCCTTTTACCTTTCCTATATTTTTAATGGCCTATTCTTATACTCATTCTTTTAACTGACTATTACAGGTACAGTACAGTGCTTCGATAAGCGTACACTACTGTATTTATTTATTTATATGTAAGGCAGTGGCGAATGAATGGAAGCTTGTCGGGGGGGAGGAGCGGTTAGTTTGTGGGTGGGTGCGCCTAGTTAGAAGACTGACATATATATATCCATTTTATGGAAATAAAATAGGATATTTTACATTAATTTCTCCTTTCTCGGGGGGGGGAGCAGTCGCCCCCTTTAATCCGCCCTTGGTGTAAGG
Source organism: Cheiracanthium punctorium (assembly GCA_038373885.1). Lineage (NCBI taxonomy): Eukaryota > Metazoa > Arthropoda > Arachnida > Araneae > Cheiracanthiidae > Cheiracanthium > Cheiracanthium punctorium. The sequence goes on along the minus strand of JAWZYV010002256.1, from coordinate 7,219 downwards.
AGCAAACGCCTAACAACATCTTATTGGCTGAACAAAAGTTAGCAACCTATTTAAATCGCTCATTTGCATTCAAAATCACATAAAAATGTAAGATTTCATCCCTTTTTACTTCCTTGTACGTAGTATAAGGAAGTAATGTGATCCCGAAAAATTTTGGGGGCCAAATTTCGACAAAAAAACCGATTTTGACTACCTCTAAATTTAATTTAAAGAATTTTTTCGATGCATCTCATCGTAGGCTAGCATGCACGATCCTATTAACGCGTCTGCAACTCATTTTGACCAGTGGCGAGTCTACTGTGGCCAGTTTTTCCATGCCGTCTGTACGTACGTATGTATGTAACTCGCATATCTCAAAAACTATGGGTCGTAGAATGTTGAGATTTGATATTTAGGATTGTTCTATGATCTAGTTGTGCACCTCCCCTTTTGGTGGCAATCGAATGGATAGTTTATGTACAGGACCGCCCAAAAGATTCGAAATACATTACGCTCTATGGGCCGAAATTCATTAAACTCGCCTAACTCAAAAGCTACTAGGCGTAGAATGTCGAAACTTCATATTTTGGATAGTTGTAACATCTAGTTGTGCACTTCCCCTTTTGGTTCCATTCGACTGGATAGTTTATCTACAGGGCTGCCCAAAACATTCGAAATACATTACACTCAATGGGCCGAAATTCATCAAAGCGTTTTTTAGAGGTATTGGGATATTTCAAACGACTCAGAAGTGATATATGCTGTAAAAAGTTAGAAAATGAATTTCTCCATTAAAAAAAAGTGTCTTTATCATTTATAGTTCTGCTACAGGAACACTCAAAAGATTTCCAATACATTACGGCCAATAGCAATTTCAGGGGCATTCATCCATTTCAAGCACAATACCGTCCTACCACATAAGTTAGGTAATGGTCCGACCACGGTCACGTGCCTCCCTCAAGAACTGTGCCAAAAGTCGCCAAGCTTGGCGACTTTTGGTGTACGTGTGTGCATATTTAACTCTCAAATCTCAAAAACTATTATGAAATTTCATATATAAGAATGTTGTAACATCTAGTTGTGCATCTCGATTTTTGGTTCCAATCTACTGGAGAGTTTATTGACAGGACCACCGAAAAGAATTTCAGTACCTTAATGTCTATGGACATCTTCATTATAATACAACTGTAGACAGTCATTGTTTGGTACATACCCAAAATCTCGCCGTCTGTCCTCGACCTTGGCGAGTTTTGGCGAAATATCGCCAAATTTGGCGATAGTCAGTCATTGGGTCCATGCCCAAAGTATCGCCATTTGTCATCGTTCTTGGCGAGTTTTGGCGAAATATCGCCAAATTTGGCGATAATCTGTCATTGTTTGGTTTATGCTTAAAATCTCGCCAAATGTCGTCGACATTGACGAGTTTCGCCGAAATATCGCCAAATTTGGCGCCAAAAATTATTTCCTATTTTGTATAACACTAAAAATTTAACCCGTAGACTTTTTAACTTTGTATTTAGAACTATTGTAATATCTAACTGTTTTCAATATCTTTTTTGACAGCAATCGACTGAGAATTTATTTACATGGTGAGCCAAATGACTTTAAATACATTGAGGTGTATAGATGCATTCAATTCATTGAAAGTCTGTGGTCAATGACTACTTTGGCTATCCCCAAAATCTCGCTGGCTATCTCAAGTTTGTCGGCTTTTGGTGAAATATCGCCCAATAAAGTGTCAGAAGGAAATCTTTCAAATTGAACTCAGCTTTGCGATATCGAAATATTTGGCTAGAAATCGCTAAACCTTACTATTATTGATATTTTATCTCTTTCAAACAAATAAATTTAGAGGAAGTGCGTCGAAAATATTTTTGATCTAATGGACGTGCAAGGAAGTCATGTGTTGGACACATCAGATTTTTTTAATTTTTCATTTAACTTCGGATTCTTTCTCTAAACTGCAAGTGTGGACGTCGCATACGCCTTAGGCCAGCTCTACTTTAGGGGGCCGTGACCAGTTTAAATTTTTAAATAAATTTGTTGCTAATTTTTTCCTTTTCCTGTTTTGAGAATATATATGATTTAACGCGTAGATACAGCCGTCAGAAGAATAAGAAGATCTACATCTTCGCCAACACAAAAAAAAAACGCCGCTTACTCTACCTCACAAGGTGGTGTAGAAATGCGTTGTTCCGCCAAAACGCATACTGAACTACACTTTGCGGCGCTCGTATGCCAAAACTATTGATTTTACGAAAAAAGGGTCATTTCATAAATTGTAGGAAATTTTCTCTAGTTTCCGTTTTGTAATTGTTTTTTTTTTTTTTTTCGTGAAATGCGTCGGAAAGGAGATATTGCCAAAAAACTGCTTTTGGGCGCCATTTTTCGAATATGGCCGCACGAGCGGCCAAGATACGAGGGGGCAGAGTTGAAATTCGGAAAGAGCACATCGAAATCTATAAAATGGCCCATTTTCAAAACTCCCGGAAAACTTTCCAGGTAAAACTACCAAATGACTGGACTATGTATGGAATACTGAAAAAATTAAGCATATCTATCTTTTTTTAAGTGGTCAATTTATGGTGCAAAAACGCTTCCTGTTTTGCAATCTTTGTTAGAATTCGGTTACCTTCCCCCATACATTGACCCTGCTTATAAGAAGACTACTTGCTTTAGTACTGGTAGTTGTTAAAAAAGGTTTCTTTTTTTCCCCAATTTGGATAAAGTAGGGAAATTTGCTACTTCGACTTTCCAACAGTTCAATGGAGATGTTTTTCTTTCTATAACTCTTGAGGGAAGGCTGATTCTATGCTGTTATTTGTATTCAATTCAATTGCAATAGAACTGGTATTCATTTCATGGAAAAAATGCCAAAAAGATTTCTGATTTTTTAATTAAGTGATTTGAAATGAATGTGAAAATATATATAATAAGGTAATAGCTGAATAATCTAAAGAAAAACAGTGAAAATAAAACTGAATAAAAAAGAAAATATACTGCTGCCGGATAACCGGAAATCCGGCTGAAAGTTTGGCCGGTTATCCGGTGTCCGGCCCAATCGGTCTCCGTTGCATCACTCATTTAGAATCGCGCCAATAGCGAATAAGACATTCAATCGTGTTGCAGAGTCTACGGCTTTGACGCATTTTTACTTCCTTGTACGTAGTATAAGGAAGTAATGTGATCCCGAAAAATTTTGGGGGCCAAATTTCGACAAACAAACCGATTTTGACTACCTCTAAATTGAATTTAAAAAATTTTTTCGATGCATCTCATCGTAGGCTAGCATGCACGATCCTATTAACGCGTCTGCAACTCATTTTGACCAGCGGCGAGTTTATTGTGGTCAGTTTTTCCATGCCGTCTGTACGTACGTACGTACGTATGTACGTAACTCGCATATCTCAAAAGCTATTAGGCGTAGAATGTCGAAACTTCATATTTTGGATAGTTGTAACATCTAGTAGTGCACCTCCCCTTTTGGTTCCATTCGACTGGATAGTTTATGTACAGGACCGCCCAAAAGATTCGAAATACATTACGCTCTATGGGCCGAAATTCATTAAACTCGCCTAACTCAAAAGCTACTAGGCGTAGAATGTTGAAAATTTATATTTAGGATTGTTGTAAAACATCTAGTTGTGCACCTCCCCTTTTGGTTTCATTCGACTGGATAGTTTATCTACAGAACCGCCTAAAAGATTCGAAATACATTACGCTCTATGGGCCGAAATTCATTAAACTCGCCTAACTCAAAAGCTACTAGGCGTAGAATGTTGAAAATTTATATTTAGGATTGTTGTAAAACATCTAGTTGTGCACCTCCCCTTTTGGTTCCATTCGACTGGATAGTTTATCTACAGAACCGCCTAAAAGATTCGAAATACATTACGCTCTATGGGCCGAAATTCATCAAAGCGTTTTTTAGAGGTATTGGGATATTTCAAACGACTCAGAAGTGATATATGCTGTAAAGAGTTAGAAAATGAATTTCTCCATTAAAAAAAAGTGTCTTTATCATTTATAGTTCTGCTACAGGAACACTCAAAAGATTTCCAATACATTACGGCCAATAGCAATTTTAGGGGCATTCATCCATTTCAAGCACAATACCGTCCTAACACATAAGTTAGGTAATGGTCCGACCACGGTCACGTGCCTCCCTCAAGAACTGTGCCAAAAGTCGCCAAGCTTGGCGACTTTTGGTGTACGTGTGTGCATATTTAACTCTCAAATCTCAAAAACTATTATGAAATTTCATATATAAGAATGTTGTAACATCTAGTTGTGCATCTCGATTTTTGGTTCCAATCTACTGGAGAGTTTATTGACAGGACCACCGAAAAGAATTTCAGTACCTTAATGTCTATGGACATCTTCATTATAATACAACTGTAGACAGTCATTGTTTGGTACATACCCAAAATCTCGCCGTCTGTCCTCGACCTTGGCGAGTTTTGGCGAAATATCGCCAAATTTGGCGATAATCTGTCATTGTTTGGTTTATGCTTAAAATCTCGCCAAATGTCGTCGACATTGACGAGTTTCGCCGAAATATCGCCAAATTTGGCGCCAAAAATTATTTCGTATTTTGTATAACTCTAAAACTTTAACCCGTAGAATTTTGAACTTTTGTATTTAGAACTATATTATAATATCTAATGGTTTTCAATATCTTTTTTGACAGCAATCGACTGGGAATTTATTTACAAGGGTAAGCCAAATGACTTTAAATACATTAAGGTGTATGGATGCATTCAATTCATTGAAAGTCTGTGGTCAATGACTACTTTGGCTATCCCCAAAATCTCGCAAACTATCTCAAGTTTGTCGGCTTTTGGTGAAATATCGCCAAATAAAGTGTCAGAAAGAAATCTTTCAAATTGAACTCAGCTTGGCGATATCGAAATGTTTGGCTAGAAATCGCTATATCTTACTATTATTGATATTTTATATCTTTCAAACAAATAAGTTTAGAGGAAGTGCGTAAAAAACATTTTTGATTTAATAGACGTGCAAGGAAGTCATGTGTTGGACACATCAGATTTTTTTATTTAGGATGTCACGTTTCAACTGCCGTAAAAGATATCTCGGGTAGTTGAATCCGTTATTTCGCGCAACAGCTTACTAGCGGAGTCCTACTGGAGCTGAAACCGGTTGTTGAAAATATCTGTTCTTTTACACGGCGACGTTATGGAAGGAACGTAGATGGCATTTCTATTGATTTGTGGCTGTGTACGAATTCTTTGTGCATTGCACCTAAATTGTACAGAAATATCTCCAGCGTGCAGTGCAGCTGAATCCAGGTATAGGACGAAGCCTATTGTCTAAAATAGTTCACAGTCTTCACTTTAAACATCGAACCCGTGTTTATCCCTCCCCACTGCAAGGTGTCAAAGGAGAACGTTCTCCTTCTCTGACCGATGCTGCTTATTTCCAGGTGGGTTCTTCGAAAGATCCGCTGAAGGCCACTGTTCCGTTGCGCTTAACGATATCCCTGGATTCCAAGGGCAGCATCCTGGAAAGTAATATTGGTCAAAGAAGGCGAATCTTGTCTTTTTTTAAACTGAGAGAGTGCTTAACCCTTTGAGGCGCCAGGCGCGTAGCCAGGAAAATTTTTCGGGGGGGGGGGCATATGTGCCTGGAAAAAATTTCGGGGGGGGGATATGAACTTATATGTGTATAAACAGACGGAATTTCATCACTAATCCAAAAATTTCGGGGGGGGATATATCCCGATATCCCCCCCCCCTGGCTACGCCCCTGTGAGGCGCAACCCTTTCCCAATGCTGAAAAAAGGGCAGCCGTTGCCATCGCTCCACTCAACGACCAGCAAGAGGGCGGACGATCGAAACGTTCATCGCGTGCCACAGATCGAGAGACCCTTTTCGGACGACAGCTGGCTGTGCCGCACAGCCGGCTCTAGATCTGTGGCACGCGATGAACATTTTGATCGTCCGCCCTCTTGGTGGTCGTGAAGTCGAGCGATGGCAACGGCTGCCCTTTTTTCAGCATGGGGCCATCTATCCAGCCGTTCTCGCATTCTTCCATTTTTCAGCAGATGTCGGTGCTGTTAAAAAGAACCGTGACCATTTTTCGACGGAAAAGGACTTGCTAAAAAGTAAAGGATTCTCGTGGAGCTCTGTCACCCGCCACTCTTTTGATAGAAATCCAATCTATTCTTCGTGACGGGCAACCGTTCAAACGTCCGAGTTGGGTGTTCCCAGAGCGGGAACACTGCGCGTTGAAGGGTTAAACATGGGTTTTGTACTCGTAGTTAGGTAGGCAGTGGCGCACCCAGGATTTTAGGGAGGGGCTGGGTTACAAATACTGCTGAATCGGTTGTAGTATCTCGATTTGTCAAACTATTATGATGCCAAAATATACTGTACCACTTGACTGTCCCATAGAGCACAAGCAATGTCAATCGTTATAGAGTCATAAATAATTATCTGAACTTTTCTTGAATGTTTTAACCGAGTTAGTTTAACAGTGCTTCCTAAACTAACTGTAAGCATTTATTTAAATGTCTTTTTGATAAAAAGTACTTTCAGAGTGTCTACCCATGTCATGAGGCAAAAATAGTACTATCAGGAGTAACCTCACCGACCTAAAAAAAAATGACCCATTGAGGAGCTATTTTCTTAATTTAATTGCCAAAATAGTAGCTTTTTGCATGATTTTGTAGTTAAGAAATAAACACACGTCCTTTAGCTTCATTTAAGAAGGAATGAATAGAATGATCCATTAAAAGACTTCATGCGTTCTAAAACAGAGCCAACAGGACATTTATTTTTACAGCAGGATAAAATAAAAAAAATAAAAAATAGAATGTTGGATGAACGACCCTTAGAAACTTTGAAAAGAAAAAGAAGTCGACAAAAACCGAAATCTGATTTTCGAGTGAATCGCCTGGAGAAAGGTACCCGTAGCCAAAAACTTGAAAATAGTACGAAAATGAAATTTTTTGATCAAAAAAGGCGTTCAAGTCGCCTCCTCTTTGAATGAGTAGCAAAAGTCGCTTTTTTTTAATCGGCGGTGGTCACCCTGTCACTTTAGAAATAAGTTGAAGACAATTAAAAAGCGAGAGAAACAAAGAAAAAAAATGAAATGAATGAAGCGAAAATTTTCCTTTTATAAAGTTTTTCATTTCTAACTTTCTACCTTTAGTGGGAGGGCTTGAGCCCCCATAGCCCCTTCCGTGGGTGCGCCTATGTAGGTAGGTAAGCGCGCTTGA
>JAWZYV010002255.1:0-14145 GCA_038373885.1 Cheiracanthium punctorium | reverse complement strand
CGGTTGACATTTGGTATTTAATGCAAATTATCTATGTGTACCAATTTTCATAAAAAACAGTTTAACAGTCAAGATACGCTGCATCGCCATATAGTGGCAAATTAAAAGTAATAATACTCTAAAGCTCCATCAAAGGACGAGTTAGCGGTGTACTTTGAAAAAAATCATGTGATTTTGGAACATAAGTACAAACAAACTAATTATGTCAGGGGCCTTCAAAATTTTGAAACTGTCTCTTTACAAGCTGTAGTACATACTGAAATAAACGATAAACCTGTATCAGTTTCAAAACTTTTAGAAAGAATTCTTAAAAATCGGACATTTTCACAAAATGTGTCACTCTTCGAAAAACCCTGCAGCTCAGATCCATGTTTAAGAATTTGTTCTGAAAATTTCACAAAAGGCACAGCTCTTTCGCTCATTGCAGTGTGTAAAGCAGCTTATGAAGAACCATGTGGAATTTTTTGGAGACCATGGTGATTATTAGTTTATTTAAATTGATGTACCAAGACTAAAAACAGAGTTTTTTTACTTCCAAGAACAGCCTTATTAAAAATGGATAACGGAAAAATATTTTCCGTGTTCAAATGTGTATGTATACCAATTTTGAGATCGGTTAGTTGAACGATCCAGAAGTTGATTGCTGAAGTGCTATCTAGTGGCGAGTTCAAATAATAAAGTGCTGCACGCAGGGGCATATATGCCGAGTTGGGGGCCCTGGGCAAAATCATCATTAAGGGACCCTCTTTCGAAAAAATTTTCAAAATTTACAAATTTTTAAAATTAAAGAACAATTTGGAGGGGGGGGGGCTTTTCGTTGGGAGCCCGGGCGCTTGCCCCGAATATCCTCCCGGAAATCAGGACCTGGCTGCAGTGCCATCAAGAGATGAGTACAGTCAAATGAATACTAAAAAAATATTCTCTCTGCTCAAATATGTATGTATACCAATTTTTAAGGTAATTAGTCGAACGGCTTTGAAGTTGGTGCGCTGCATCTGCATCTAGAGGCAAGTCATAACAAAACAGATAGCTTAAAAGTATTCTCCGTGCTCAAATATCTGTGTGTACTAATTTTCATAAATCAGTTGAACGGTATTTTCATAGCAAACGGTTGAACGGTACAGAACGCGAGTTATAGATAAACGGATGCCGCGAAAATATTCTTTTCGTTCAATTCGAATTTCCCTGGCGATCAGTTGAACGGTCCTGAAGTTATTGGTTTGAAGTGACATCTACTGGCAAGTTATCGCAAAATGGATAACGAAAAACATTCTCCGTGTACAAATATCTATCTATATCAGTTTTCATAGCGATCAGTTGAACAGTCTTTATATGCTGCTGCGCCATTTATTGGCGAGTTAAGGTAATGATGTGCTACAGCACAGTGAAGTAGCTATTTATAGCAAAATGGATAACACGAAAATATTCTCCGTGTTCAAGTATCTATGTATATCAATTTTCATAGCGATCAATTGTCCGGTCAAGAAGTTGGTGCACTGCATTGGCATCTAATGGCGTGTTAAAGTAATAATGCGCTGCAGTGCCATCTAGTAGTGAGTAACAGCTAAATAAATAGTTAGAAAGTATTCTCCGTGCTCAAATGTGTAAGCATAAAATTTTTTATGGCCATTGATCGAACGGTATACAAGTTGATGCGCTGCAGCGAAATCTTGCAGGTAGTTATAGCAAAACGGATAGCGTAAAAATATTCTCTATGTTTATTTATCCATGTGTACCAATTGTCATCAAAATTGGTTGACCGGTATTTTCACAACAAGCGCTTAAACGAAATAGAATTCGACGTTCTGCAGCACCATCTAGCGGCAAGCTACAGCAAAACGGATAGCGTAAAAATATTCTCTATGTTTATTTATCCATGTGTACCATTTGTCATCAAAATTGGTTGACCGGTATTTTCACAGCAAGCGCTTAAACGAAATAGAATTCGACGTTCTGCAGCACCATCTAGCGGCAAGCTACAGGAAAATGGTTAAAGGAAAAATATTCTACGTTTTCAAATATGCATGTGTACCAATTTTATGCAAAATCGGTCGAATGCTATTTTCACAGCAAGCACTTAAACGAAATAGAATTCGACGTTCTGCAGCACCATCTAGCTGCAAGTTACAGCAAAATGGATAATGTAAAAATATTCTACGTCTTCAAATATCTGTGTGTACCAATTTTCATCAAAAGCGGTTGAACGTTACTTTCATAGCAAGCGATCGAACGCAATAGAATTCGACGTCCTGCATCGCCACCTTGCGGCAAGTTATAGCAAAATGGATTGTGTAAAAATATTCTCCGTGTTCAAATATCCATACGTACCAATTTTTGTCAAGATAGGTCTAACGGTATTTTCTAGCAAGCGGTTGAATAGAATTCGATGTACTGCAGCGGCAAGTAATAGCAAAATGGATAGCTTAAAAACCTTCTCCGTGATAAAAGACTCAGGTGTACCAAATTTCAAGGTGATCGGTCAAACGGTTCCGGAGTTTTTCAACGTCATACACACATACACACACACAAACATTCATTTTTAAACATATAGATAAACCACCATCGTAAGACCGTATTGATTTCGGTGTGTATAGGACCTATAATTTTTCTACAGGCTACGACAAAGATTTATTTTACATTATGGTCGATGGGGAGAAATTCTTGAAAGTGCGCATGCGTTTAAACGGTACATGCAATTGATCTTCCATTTGATATATATGTTTGAAATATTCATCGATTAAAATTTATTTAAATGCCCAGTAATGATCTTAATCGTAAGTTTTCGGAAAGTCGAGTGGAGTCACTCCAGATTTTTGGTAAAAGGAATACAACGAATACGATATGAAATTAAATAAACTTGTTCCATCCCAGAACCACTGCTAATTCACATGGCTTTGTCTATCAAATTTCGCAGTGCTCCTGATGCAAAACAAATTTAGGAGTAGTAGTTTTTTTTTTTTTTTTTTTTTTTTTTTTTTTATTTTAAGCACTTGAGAGTGCTATTTCTTTCAATCACGGGTTTTTTGACTACGCGAGCGCGTCGAGTCACTTTTCAATTTTTGTTGATTTTAGGGACTTGGGTAGGGTTTTCTTTATTTTTCAATCTATATTCTTGCATTTTGTGTGGTTTCAGTTGTGCACCTCCCCTTTTGGTCTCAATCGAATGGATGGTTTTATCTAACAGGACCGCCCAAAAGATTTCGAAATTCAATTACGCTCGTCTTTCTCCCACGCAGAAAAGGTTTGGACATAGGATCACTTTAAAATGATGTTTCGATGCCGACGTAATAGCACTTTTCATAAAAGAGTTTAGTTTTTGTGTGTTTGGGTGTATTTTGCGGTGCAGTGAAAATTATCCAGAACACAGCACATTTTGAATTCTACTGCCTCTCACGTCCAAACATAAGGATCTTAACATTCAAGCAAAAAAAAAAAAGCGGTTATTACACTACTTGTCAAAATATTGCAAGTTTCAGAAATTTCACGTTTTTTAAAGACTAAGCCCCCAAAAAGTAATATTTTTTTTTCATTTGAAGTGATTTTTTTTTTAAATGTCAATATTCTTAAATTAGTTTAAAGGCAAGCTATAATTAAGTTATTGAACAACAAAAAAAAAAAATTTAATTTCAAAGAGAATTAATTCAAACAAAATATACAGGTTGTCAGTATCGGAATCCATTTTGGTTAACCGGATTAAAATGAAGTAAAGGAAAAATTTCAAGTTGTTTTGATTAGATAAGATAATAAAAGAGTTCAAGTTAACAGACATGCTTTTAATATTTGGTTGGGCCGCATCTGGCTTCGACGACAGCATACTCTCTGTCAGGCATGGAATCCACAAAGTTTTGCAACACTCACTTCTTTAGGTATTCGCATGGTCCAAACTAAAATTAATCTTTCCTGAAATTCTCGCTTTGTTCTAAGATGATTTTCAGTTATTTTCTTTCCCATTATCTATGTATATAGAAATACGCTAAGGAAAACCTTTGTGTCCCTTTTGCAGCACATTGCGCGAACGGATGAGCGTGAAATTCGGCACAGTGAAGTTCGCATTGAGGCGGTTGTTCGAATACTAAAATTTTTGTGTAATATGCTAATGCACCGTAAAAAAAAATTGGAGAAGTAAATTGGCAAGCAATATTTAACGCCAAGTCGGATGATGGTTCCACTGTTGTGTCCATTTTGAAATGACAGCATTAAGTTACAATGATCCAAAAGGGTTATAATATTAAAACAAAATTTGCAAAAAATTAAATTGTTCGCTCCAGTTTAGTGAAAATATCATCGAAATACACCAGTAATCAATAGGAGATGAAAATAATATTTCATTGTTGGCAAAATGAATTGTTGGTTGTATGTCGATGGAAATATTTCCGACAAAACATACTCTCGCATAACATATTGAAGTCAGTTATTTTAGCCCTTAAAAATGATGATTGCACTTTTGGTAATACTGATATACTTCATCGAATAGATGGTGAACTGAAAACATATCATAGCTACAATCAAATAATTTGCCATGATGACAGTAAAATCAATAATTACCTAGAAGAGTTTTTGACTGTCAATGGTTTGGATAATTTTCAGTCAGCCGATAAAAAGACCAAATATTTCAAAACCTGCGCGATGTTTGAAACAAACCTAACGATAACCACTGATCATCATTACCGGTACAGAGTTCTTAAATACGCATTTCTATATTATGGAATTTTAATTTAATGCCACATTGTTTCCATTTCCATATTTTTAACAAACGATTAATCCAATAAACATGCAAATTTCTTTTTAGTACATTGATAATTTTATACATTGTATATAAGTACTTTTTTGTACACCCTCCAAAAAAAGTATTCAAGTAAGCGAGAGATTTCTACGTTGGTTTCGTATATTAAAAATTATTTATCATAGAATATGAAATTAGGCTATGTATAAATATGACTTTCCAAATTTCTATTAAGTTGTGCGTTTCTCAAAAACTCAATTATTATTCGCAAATCTAAAATAGGAAATTTCTCTCTTGCTCGAATACTTTTTTTGGAGGGTGTACACTCATGGATTAACATTTTCAACGACGATGCTTTACATCTAGTCTTTTAATGTCGCCAAGGAAAAAATTGTCTGTGGGATTTAAGCCCGGCTAATCGAAAAGCACCATATTTTTGCAACCACATATATTATTGTTGAAAGTTAATTGCATAGTTTTCCTGATCAGAACCGAAAAGTACCATTAGTTTGCCACCACATATGTTAGTGTTGAAAATTTAATTGCATTGTTTTACTGGATTGGAAACTTAAGTAATACGAAAGGACGAGGGTCAATTACACCCGCACCAACAGCTATTAATCAAATCGAGGGGCGAGTTGCACCGGAATCCATATCTTCCTCCCTCCGAAAATAGGCCACCACTGGTTTTTGCGACACCCAAAAAAAACGTCACTGGGTCCGGTTATCACTCTGTGGGGCCCCACGAAAAATATGCTACTGCTGGCGCTTTGGCGAGACCAAAAAAAAATCACTGGGTCCGGCGGTCGCTGTAGGGTCTCTTCGAAAATATGCTACTTCTGACCCTTTGCGAGACCGATGGGTAGCGTGCCTGAATACCTGAGAGTGAAGACAAGGCTTTCAAAACCAGTTACAGAGCCAGCCGCAAGCCAGGGATTTTTACCAGATGAGGGGTTACCTTTCATACCACCAGTTGGCGATAATCGGCTGTGTGTGGCGTTTTTGTCTTCGTGAACGGCATTTTTTCAGGAGCGGTAACGTTTAATCCCAGGGGACAGACTACTTTTAAAATGGCCAAAAACTCGATTTTGAGATTTTTACCTCATTAAATAGTTTATTTTATTCTAAAAAGATTGATACCAGCCATTTTTCTGTACGACAATTATTTGTTGAGAGATTAAAGGGAAATGTAACACATCACTCCTCCATTTCCCGATTTAAATGTCCCCAGTCAGCTGTCATGGCGGTTTGTTTTACACTTTGTTATCTTTCTCCCGCATCTCGCAATTCCTCAACTGTATTGTTATGAAGTGTCGCACCTCCCTGCAACTGGATTTGGTGAAAGGAAAAAAGATAATAGTTGGGGGGAAAAGTCACTTCTACTAACACTTTCATGTGGTTTGTTTATTAATGGGCTAGAACTGATAAAAGTGGTTTGTCCTGTCGGTGACCGGTCTCTGTTTAGTTTTCACGATTCATTTGCTACAGATTTTAAATTATAGTGTTCTTTTCAGAAGTAATTCATTATCTTTTTTAATTATATTGATTTTTGATTAAAATTTCAATGGATAATCCTAAACGGGCTTCCGGAAAACGACCAAAGAGAACGCCAGTTTCATGGAAATCGTTACACATCGAAAGAAAACAAAAGTACTGCAGGGTTTAGTGGTGCGAATTCTTCATTTAAAAAGCTAAATACACGTGAACTTGAGGATAGTGACTTGTTGATACAAACATACAATACAGAATTATTGAAATAAACAGTTTTTTCTCCCAAATATCCAGCTTATTGTGTTGCAAGGTGTGTGGATCTGACATTGAAATTTCAGAAACACTAACTGCTGGATTATCATCAATATTTACCATCACTTGCAAACAGTGTCAGGATTTTAGCTGCATTCAGGAATTCTCCTATGACTGGACCAAAGTTAAATGTTCCTGATATAAACATTCGCTTCATATATGCCATGAGGTACATAGGGAAACGGGTATGCTGGCATGAAAAATTTTTGTGGAGTTATGGACTTACCTGCACCAATCCATAAAGGTGCATATTCGAAGGCACTGAGAAAAATATCAGTCGCTGTATTTAATGTTGCATCTTCCTCAATGTCAACTGCTGTAAAACAAGAAGTTGAACTAACCGGGCAGTCACAGCTTACTATCAGTGGTGATGGATCATGGAAAACACGAGGTTTTTCTTCGAAAATTGGAATTGTTAGCATTATTGGCTGTGAAAGTGGAAAGGTTTTGGATGTAGAAGTACTGTCATCATTCTGCAAGGGTTGTGATGTGGGAAAAAACAAAAAGGGGCAGAACCTTGAAAACTGGAAAACCAAACATGGAGACCAGTGCTTAAAAAATTATTCAGGTTCTGCTGGTATGATGGAAGTTTCCGGCATGATAAACATTTTTAGTCGCTCAGAAGCACAATATGGTACTCAGTATATAAAACTATATTGGTGATGGTGACACGAAGACATTTCATGAACTTCAGAAGAGAATGTTCTATGGCCCAGATCAGTCTCTCAATAAAGTCGAGTGTGTGGGCCATGTACAAAAAAGAATGAGAAGCAGGTTACGAGCATTAAAAAGTTCTATGTGTGGAAAAAAAACTAGAAGATAACAAACCATTAGGTGGTAAAGGACGTTTGACGGACAAATTTATTGACCAAGTGACAACATATTATGGGAATGCCATCAGGAATAACAGAGAAAGTGTTTCTGAGATGCGCAAGGCGATATGGGCAATTTTTTTATCATAAACGTTCCAATGATGAAGAACCGCATGCATGATTTTTGCCCTCAAGGATTACATCTTGTGTACCTATCAAAGAGCTAAGGCAGAAGGAACTGTAAGAGAGCACACAACACCAAAATGTGATGGCAGTGGCTGTGATGGACTGCATTAAAAAGTTTTCTGGACTTGTCAAACCCAGATTTGCTCAAACGTTGTTTGGGTGGTCGAACGCAGAAACCCAAATGAGTCATTTAACTCCCTTGTGTGGAAATTATGCCAAAACTAGTGGTTCAAGCAAAATTATAGCTGATATAGCTGTGAATAAGGCAGTGGTGGCATTCAATGAAGGGCGAGAAAGGATGGCTTCACATTATGAAGTCGTTAGGCTTGCAAGTTGGACAGCATGCTGCAGAAGCTGCAACTAATGTTTGACACTCAAAGAATAAAAGAGGCAGAAAAGAAATCTACAGAATTTAATTTAGAAACTCGAAGAGCCAGAAAAATGCTTAATAGTTCGCAGCTTGAGACAATGAAAGAAAAGGAAGGCATTGTGTATGAAAGCGGAAAATTTTAAATCGAAAAGTTCATAAAGTCAAATAAAATCAAATTTTTATGTTGCAAAGTAAAAATAAATAAATTATATATGGATATAATTATTAAAATAACTTCAAATAATGTCTTTACCAATATTAATATCTTTATATCTTAAAAATTTATCCTTTTTAAGGTATGTACATATTTTTTCATATTTTCATTTGTCGAGCTTTTCTTTAAACTGATGTTTCTTAAGCAATATTAAAATATATTTTGGGTAAATCATTTTAAATAGTCAGTAAAATTATTTTTAAATAGTAAATGTTTTAATAGAAAATGTTTTTAACTTTAAAAAATTAAAATTTAGTTCCAAAACTAAAATTTGAACTTTAATTGGCTTTTCTCAAAAACACTGTTTTTCAAGTTTGAGCGCATGATATTTTAAAACTATTTAAGATATCAACTTGAAATTTTTCTCAGACATGCATTTTAATATAATGAACAAAATGAACTAAAATCAAATGGTTGTGTTTCATAGAAAAAAAGTTATGATTGTAAAACTATCAAAATTTTTATGGTAATTTAAATTTTTAGATTAAATGATTTTTTAAAATTTAAATTATGAAAATAATTAAACCATTTTAGTTTAGATTGTTAATTTGAATGTTTTGTTTAATTAAAAAAATCATGAGGTACAGAGGAATTCTAATTGAGATATCTTGCGCGCAGTGGGAAAGCGCCCTTGATTTTTTTTTCCCAATATGGGTGTGGTAAAATAATTTTTTTATAATTATCACTTTTATAATAAACTAAAATAATGTTTTTAATCAATAGAGTAATGTCATAGTAGTTAATTGAAAAAAAAATTGTGTTTTCTGCATGCATTCATCATTTTTTTTTAAATTATGAAAGTTGATCAAAAATTTCTTACATTATGTTCCCATTTTTAAAAGTAGGGCTGTCCCCTTAACCGGTATTCCTGTATAGAGTTTGCCGCAACTCCGCAACATAGTTCGCCTTTAGCCTTTAGTTCGCCCGTACGCTGTGTACGGGCATCGTTATTTTCTGCTTCTCTTTTCTAGTTTGCACATATTTTTAATTCTAAGTACGTTTTTGATAGATAACGTAACTTGTGTATGCCCCTGAAATGCTTTTCATCGGAGTTTTGATTTGAAGCAGGGAATTTTAATTTATATTCAGAAATGTATCCAGAAATTTCTTTATTGTGGATTTCACCAAAGAATGACTTTTTGGTCAATATTTTCTCATTTAAAAAATGATCAATTAAAGGGTTACTATAAGAGACGGAAAAGGAAAAAATTAAATAAAGGAATAACACTAGATTTAGATTTTCATTTATGTACATTCTTTAATATTGAAATTCTTGAAATAAAAAAGGATTTTTATAATTTTAGTTCATTCTAATTTACACACAATATTCATTGTGATATTTTCTATGGAAATAGTCAGGACTGGAACTATATATATTCTATCAAATACATATCTTTTTAAGAAAATTTATATATTTAAACTTTATTTAGGTTACTGAAAGATATTTACGTTTTTAATGGCAGATAATATTTAACATTAAAAATTTTTGTTAAAAAAATCCTTTAAAACAAAAGTTAAATTAGAAAGAAATTACTAGTATTTCTTGGCTAGAACTATTAAAAAATACATTAGAAAAAGAGAAACACATGAAATTACAAATAAAACTCATACACATGAAATTATAAATAAGTACGATTTATTTACAAGTTCACATACTATCTAAATTTAATGGATAAATAATAAACAGAATTAATCATTCAATAAACAGAATTAATCATAGAGAATGTATCCCGCAGTCATTTCAACCGAGATGATGACCGTTCGAGATTACTCGAACTTTTTTAAAAATGAAATTCTGTTTTTTCACATGTAGTTATGAGCACATTTTAGAAAAATATTCGCTTCTTCACGTATGAAGAGCGGGTGTGCAGTTATTTTAAAAATTTAAAAAAAAAAGCCCATTTCATGTAGTGCCTGAGGTATTTAACGCTTAAACGTGAAAACAGTATGATGTGGAAATAAGACATTTTGAAAGTGAGGAGTTCACTGTAAGCGGTCAAACTTTTAATTATTTTTTTATAGTGAATGACACTGACATAGTTTTTTTGTGTCATTATATTACAATGATCTCAGGTTAGTACACATGATGCAAACTTTACGTCAAGAGTGAAATAATTTTGCTTTTTTTACCTTCCACATCACTGGAATTAATTCGAATTACATACGTGAGGAAATTTTTTCGTTTCTTACCGTGCGAAGAACGGGCACGCGGCTAGTTTATAATTAGTAGAGAAATATTCCTTTTAATCAATCCTTGTGAAATTCTATTTACTTTGACTCACAGTTAAAACTGTTTTACTTATTAAACATGTCTCTACCAAAATGACTGCAAATTTTCAAGAAGCTGCGTTGAACGGCTCCATTGCATTTGCTAGGGATGGACGCGAGACGTGCGAGACGAGAATCGGGGCTGTCTCGTCTCGTCTCGCAGTGGTAAACCTCTGTCTCGTCTCGTCTCGCAAACACTGTGTCTCGTCTCGCGTCTCGCAAAGAAATTGCTGTCTCGTCTCGCGCGAGACGCGAGACGTCTCGCGAGTCTCGCAAAATTAAGGACTGCGATTTCGTTACCATTTTATACTAACTTATTATTGGGATTTTATTGAAAATTAATATTAATAATAACAATTACTTACATATAGCCACATTAATAGATATATTAATAACTATATCAGCATATATCGGCATTTGAAGTAAAATAAATTGAGATTTAATCCGTATATATAATGTCACACCGAAAATATAGTATTTATTTTTATTTTCTAGCTGCGTGCCCGTTCTTCGCACTGTTGTAAACGAAAATTTTCCTTACGTGAGTAATTTCAATTAATTCCAGTGATGTGGAATCTAAAATAAAAGCAAAATTATTTGACTCTTGATGTAAAGTTTGCGTCATGAGTATTAACCTGGCATCATTGCAATATAATGACTCAAAAAACTACGTCAGTGTCATTCGCGATCAGAAAAGTGAAAAGCTTAGCGGTTTGCAGAGAACTCCCGACTTTCAAAATGTGTTATTTCTACATCATACTGTAGTTCTACAGCATACTGTTCAAGTTGTAGCATTAAATACCTCAGACACTACATGAAATGGACAACCGTTTGTTTTAAAATAGCTGCGCACCCGCTCTTCATACGAGAAGTAGCGAATATTTTACTAAAATCATATCTGCATGAGACAAAACAGATTTTTTTTTTTTTTAAGTAATCTTCTCTGTTGAAATTACTGCGGGATATATTAACACAAATTAGAATTACTTATCGTTCGATTGGTTGTAAAATAACCCTTGAAAAATTATTAACAGAACAGTTTTAGTCTTTATTAAATCTCTACTATTTACTTTAACGTCAATTTCAAGTCTCTAAAATATGTGTAATTTTTATATTAATGAAAACAATATTATATTAACGATAATTTTAATTATTTGCCTAATATTTCCAATAACATTACTGTGTGTGCATTTTTTAGATTTCATTATAGTATCTCAGTTGGTTAATAGACGTCTTATTTTTTTGTTTATATTTTAAATTACTGAACAGTTAATTTGTTGACGACTTTCCGTTTGTACTTTTCCACAGTAATTTTTAGCGATAGTACTACAGTCGTTATGGTCGCCCTGTTTACAGAAAAATTAAACCATAATCCCCCTAATGTATATCGATTGTGAATTTTTTTTTTTTAAATGAAAAGACTTCTAACAGGCGAAGATAATTTTAGAATAGGAACCCAACTGCAAGATAAAATGATGGGGAGGAAAAAAATTTATAAAAGTTTTGCAAGCCGAAGGAAGGGAAAACATGATAATATAAACGAAAAGAGAAATAGTTTTTAAAAAAATTGCTTGCATTTCTTTCCGTCCGATATTAATATATAAGAATAAAAAATGTCATTTTAATCTCTTTAAAATAGGCCAACAATAGGGATTTAACCGCCCCTAGAAAGTTGTTACCAGGGTGGGCGCCCCCCCCCCTACGCACGCCGCAACGTGCGGGAAAGTTTGAGGATAATATCGGTACAAGAATATTTCAACCAAGGATATTCAACCATATTTCAACCTACTCAGACTAAGCATCAATGCGAATGCAAGTTGCTCTACTTCTAATCTCTCTCTGATATACCCGAACCCGATTATCACAGGGTCAAGGGAGGGCGGTAGTCCGGTGCCCCTGAAGAAAAAGGGGGCCCATATATATCCCGATTATCTAAATTATAAATTCATATGTACTGAAATAGTAATTGTGGGGAAAGAACTGAATTTCCTCTTTAATATAGGTATTACCTAATTCTCTATCACTAGATCAAGTTAGAGATTTTTTTTGGGGTGATAAATACGATTTGATTAAAGTACAAAAACTACAGTTAACTGAAATGCAATCTTCGAGTACAACAGCGGTCAAAACTGAGTTAAAATGCTTAAAAAATTGGGGCTCAGTAAAGGGGCTTAATGCGTAAAAAAGGGGATAGTAAGGGGGGGCCCAAACTTAATGCCCCGGGCCCCATCTAAAAGTGGTCAGATTTGAACATACCGTACCGCCTTTCCTATTTACTTATTATTTTTCTTTCAACTCTTCTCTGTTTTCTTTTTTTTTCCGCCTCTTTCTTTATCCTCTCCTTTGTGTGTTTTGTATATCTCTCGTCTCTTCTAATTTTAAATGTTACGTGTTTGTGCGTATTGTAGAGTGCTGATAGTATACCAGGACCGAAAACGAAGGAGACGCAAGTTAAACGGCAGAGGCTTCAGGCAAATTGTCGCTTTTCAGATCGTATTTATGCGAGGCGGAAAAAAATGCGAGAATTCTCGCGAGAAATCTCGCGCGAGACAAGACTCTGTCTTGTCTCGCATCTCGTCCCGCAAAATATTTTCTTTCTTGTCTCGCGTCTCGTCTCGCAAAAAAATGCCTGTCTCGTCTCGCGAGACAATGCGAGAACGCGAGACAATGCGAGAATTCTCGCGTCTCGCGTCCATCCCTAGCATTTGCTAAAAGAAGTTCGTATTTAGGACATTCCTGTTTCTGAGCGTTTCTCGTTATTACTTATATAATTACCACCCCCCATCTAGCACTCATCTTCATCAACCCTGGAAGTAATTATCGCAAACTTTCTTTTAATAAATCAGAGTGGTATTCATTATATCATTAGTCTTCCGCGAAATTTCATCGGCTACGTCTCCGAGATTTCTTGCAGCTAACAGAAAAATTGAACGCTCCCTATTCACATGTTAACCGAACGCTTGTTTCAAGATTGTGAAACTTTAATGCGTGTATCAATATTTGAAAGTGCTTTTATGAATTCAAGGAAAATTAAAGTGAGTTGGATCAATAAAAAGAAAATGCTCTCGATACAGAATAGGTAGCTGCAATACTGAAATAAAAGTTTAAGTGCGGAAACCATTATTATTTATGTACTGGGTGGCAATATAATAAATTATGACGAAAAAATTAACAATTCTGGTCAGCCTATCTTTAGTTTAATTACGCCGAAAATTTTAACTCAAATAAAGAATATTGCAATGCTTTTTATTACATTACTAGTGTCTGAGTGTCTGTTCTTCGCACGGTAGGACAGGAATATGTTCCTAAAACATGATCGTAACAAACTCTAAGAAAAAAAAAAAAAAAAGTTATGCGTGTAAAATTTACGCGCGATTGAAGTAAAACTTCCTTTACGTTTACGACACATATCACTCAAATGATTAAACTTAAAATAAATATCATATTATAATTTAATTATATTTATTATTCATGTACTTTACAAAGATTATATAATTGTTATATTCATATTATTCATTCTATAAAATTATTGCGTTAAAATTTACTTGGATGTCATCATAATTTTTATGTATGAAATTATAGGTCTCTGGTAATTATAATGTGAAACACAAATTTAACTCTCTAAATTTGATAATTTTCTTGAAGATACAGTATCTGTCGTTGTACCGAAACGCGTTGTTGATTGAAGTCGAGAAGTATTCATAGTTAGATCAAAATTTTCTTTTAAAAAATCAACTAACGACTGAGGTTCTTGAGAGCGAAAATGAAC
>JAWZYV010002254.1:0-15919 GCA_038373885.1 Cheiracanthium punctorium | reverse complement strand
AAAATTTAAACATACAAGGGATTGAGTGGCAAACGATTAAACGGAGTAGAACAGGTCAGTTAGCCAACAAGGAGCCCGAAAGATTAACACGGAATCTGAGATGCTCAATATCTAAACTCTCCATGCAGTGTTTACATATTTTTTCAAAAGAAGCTCGGTCGGACGGATTTACTGAAAAAAGATACTTTCTATTGAGAAAAAGAGCAATTTGTTTCGACATCCTCTCGGTGTGACAGCCCTGATTCTCGTTCAATGGGAAAAACGTCGCTTTTAATCTCCAAAAAAGATATTAAATCCAAGTTTCTGAATGATTGTAATCGACTGAATTGACTAACAAAACATTCGAGTTTGATTTGTTTAGCGGCATACTTATGTTTTGAAGTGATTAAGGATAATTAAAGGCTTAAAGCTGATGTTTCTAATGCCCTTTTTCTGGGTTGAATATAATACAAGAATCTCCGCAGAACGAGTGTGCAAACTGTCACTCAAATGACGTCATGAAAACGTCATGTGACTTCTGATAACGTGAATTTTTACTATTACTTTGTAAATTTCTAAATTTAAAACAGTCCCGAGTTGTGCGAGAATGATGACCACAGACCTGATAAACTGTATTAAAACGAGGTCGATTGGACCTCTGATATCTTTGAATATTTTATTGAAGTTTTTATTCTTTGAAGTTTTTATTCTTAAACGAATTAGAATTTGAAAAATGAGATCTAGGTCTACTTTTATTATTAGATCTATCATCAGTGTTTTAGTTTCACTAGACAGCGTTAGAGCATTTACCTGATCAGCAAGTTTCAGCAGCTGATCCGTAATAGAAGGTTGCTGTTCATTAAAACTAAATTTCTTTTCGGGATTAGCAATGTTTTTTAAGTGTTGAGCTCTCTCAACCGCATCTTTATACGTATTAACTCCTTCTTCGAGTAGTTTAACTCTAAACTGTGAGGGTAAAACCTGGATGAAGCGCACATACTTAATAGTATCTAAAGATTTTTGATCATCTAGCTCATGCACTTCCTTAACCAGAACATTGAGTCTGTGGGGAAAATTTTTAACAGACTCATTAAGAAGTAGAATTAAATTGTTTAAATCAACCGAAGATTCCCAAGTTTCATTAGTTTTGAAAAAACTCTCAAATTCCTTTACTAAAAGATTTAAATCTGTGATTCTGTTTAATCCAGGATTTTAAAGGAAATATTCTATGGCCAGGGATAAGTTTGATCTGATGAACAATAAGGTCTTGACAATAGACCTTTTGTTTATATTTGACAGATCCTTCTGACGTGGATTTATAAAAATAGGTCTGTCTCGTCTCGCGAAATAGTCAAGAAAATTTAATCTCGCCTCCCAAAAATCCCTATATTTGAATGCTAAAAATGTTTTTCCCAATTCCCAAACAAGTTCTAAATCTCTGTCTCGTCTCGCATTCATCCCTAGCCTTCTTTGGATTGAACGTAAGATTGACAACTGAGTTCAAGATCGACAATATTCCTTCGTTTTCGATGGTAGGTATAAGGCGTTATGAGACATAAGGTGGTTATAAGACATTGAATGAAAGCACGAAACAGTTCTTTTTGTTTTGTTGTTTTCTCGAAACAATAGTTGATGAAGTTATTCCCATTTTCTTATCACATCTTCAGTTACAATAATAATTTATTCTCTCCCCCCCCCCGCCCCCCAAAAAACTACCATTTAAAAAAATTTATTTTATGACTGTTAAAAATGTTCATTTAAACAGTTTTGACAGTTAAAAATGTCATTTTGGACAAAATATTAATTGAATAAATAGAGGCTTATTTAAGAAGAGCTTTCAGTTTTTAACTGCTGATTTGGCCCCAAATTTTTGATCAGAGATCTGGTGACCTTACAGGAGTTCTTTTACGGCAGCAAAAACGTGACATAATAAATTAAAAATTCTGCGAGATTGGTGAATTCTGCCTCAAAATTTACGTCATATCAAAATAAATTAGCAATTTACACGATTCTAAATATCTCCTCAGTGTTTCACTTTGGCAGTTTTCGCAAGATTAAATTAAATGAACTATTTTCTTCTGCTAAACGGTAGAGAATTTAAATATTTTAAAATTGATTAATTTAGATTCCGCATACGTTGTTTTCATTTTTAGACACGGGTATTATCTTTAAACTGTTTTAGTTATGCAACGGCAATATTAGGTTACGAATTTTGAAAATAAGAACGGTTTAATAGGATTGTTACGATAATATGTATTAAACCACTTTATATTATATTATATTTCGTAAAAGTGCTTTACCTATCCTTTCTCCAATGGTTACCATACCACTACCGATAAATAATCGTATGTTAATATATCCCCCGCTAGTTTCAATAGATGAGAGTACCTGAACTTTTTTTTTTTTTTTTTTGGACAAAATATTAAGAGGATACATCTATAATAATAAAAATGAATGTTTGTAAATCTGCCTGTCTGTATGTGTTCTGTCTCCAGACAAACCTACTGCAAGCAGAACTCTGAAAATTTTAATATATAAGCCCATGAGTCCGATAATGTGCACCTGAGAATCAGAATTTTAAAATTTTAATTACTTTTTTAATTATTAATTAAAAACCGTTTTCAGGATGCCATGCTCGGCGAGTTTCGCCAGCATGATACTGTGAAACAAAATCGCATGCATTGGAAAACATGAAATGGCACGGAAATTTAGTCAGTTTTGCGCCAATCTATATCAATAAAAATGAATGTCTGAAAATCTGCATGCGTGCGATGTCCAGAAAAAACTACTGGACGCAGAACTCTGAAAATTCGAACATATGAGCCCATTCCTTCGGTAATGTACACCTGAGGCTCAGAATTTTGAAATTTTAATTACTTTTTAAATTATTAATTAAAAACCGATTTTAGATCGTCATGTTTGGCGAACTTTGGCCTCATGAAAAGATTTATGCTTGAAGTGAGTGGTAACCGCAAAAGTAAAAAACCGTTTTTTACGTTGCCATGCTTGGCGAGTTTCGCCCGAATGCTACTATAAAACAAATCGTTTGCATTTGAGAAGCATGAAATGGCACGAAAATTTCATCAGGTTTACGCCAAATCTATCTATCTCTATAATAATAAAAATGAATGTTTGTAAATCTGTCTGTGTGCGGTCTCCAGACAAATCTACTGCACACAGAACTCTGAAAATTTGAATATATAAGCCCATGAATGCCGATAATGTGCACCTGAGAATCAGAATTTTAAAATTTTAATTACTTTTTTTAATTATTAATTAAAAACCGTTCTAAAACGGAAATTTTCTTACCCTGTGTTACGAATTTTGGGAGCAACCCGCTGTTCTGGGGTTTAAAACAGTTTAAAATTCGTATTCTACGCGTTAAATAGTTAAATTTGGCTTTTTGTTGCATCAATATGGAATGTTCTGGAAATCTCGGGTTCTATGGGTCGTAGGTCTTCGAAAACCTAATTTTTGGGGACTTATTTTTGGCGATATTTCGCCAAAACTCGCCAAGTTTGACGATTTTTCTGTCATTTGGCGCGTTTTTCCTAATGGAACCTTTTCATGAAATTTTTTATGGTGCTTTTTATGGTATTTAATACGTTTAATGACCTAACATTTCCTAATTTAAGAAATTTAAATCGAAAATTGTGGATTTTACAAGATAATTTGCTTAATTGGATGAAATATTTAATAACTCCAGCAATTTTAATGCAAATTACACGATATTTCTGGGGGAAATATGTGACGGCCACGGCAGTGAGTTGTCTTTAGTGGTGCGTTTGTAAGTACGTACCTGAAACTCTGGAACCATTATCTGCACATTCTGTTATACAATTGCGGCCTAGAGTACTAATCTGGAGTTGCAGTTTACATGTCAGATTTTGTAAATCGCATAATTTAAGGGGTTCACATAATTTAAGGGAACTACACCGTTAATATGTACAGCATAAAATTAAAAGTCCAGAATCCTTGGAACCTCAGTGATTCCTTCTTTTTTAGAAATTTTCGGAATTTAGGATCATTTGCAGTTTTTTGGCGGTGGGGTAGAATAATCTAGCAATTTCTACCTCTTGAGACGTGAATTTATTCATTCGTAATGGAACGCATTTAGAGCTCATCCCTACTCCCCTGTATTGCAGTAAAAACTAGGGAAACGTGGTATATGTGAAAATTCAATGAGCATTCTTACAAAAGTTTTTTTTTTTTCCCTTTTCAAAGGGTAAACATAAAAATAAAAGTAAAACAACGTTCAGGTGATCTTTTTTGTTTAAACTACCACGGGATATATGTTATCACTAGGATTGTTTATCGTTTAGTCATTTTCTAAGGCCCATTGAAAAATGTTGATCGTAAGAAACAATTTTAACTTAGTAAACAAGAAATGCTTACCAACACGGTATATTGTGCTGCAATCCATATTGCAGCAAAGAATCTTCTGATCAACCGTTTGTTATTTAAATCCTCCATGGCTCAGCAGAAGACAGTTTATTTTTTTTAATCTCGTGAAAAATCTCGAGGAGATATTTAGAATCGTTCAAACTGCACATATGAAAAAAATTTGTGTCAGAATTTATCAATCTTATGCAGTTGTTAATTCATGACGCACGTTTTTGGCTGCCGTAAAAGAAATTCCGGGTAGTTCACCCAGTGAGTTTTCTATTGGAGTAATACTGGAACTTAGACGAAGTTGAAAAAATCTGATGTGTCCAACACATGACTTCCTTGCACGTCTATTAGAACAAAAATATTTTCGACGCACTTCCTCTAAACTTATTTGTTTGAAAGAGATAAAATATCAATAATAGTAAGATTTAGCGATTTCTAGCCAAATATTTCGATATCGCCAAGCTGAGTTCAATTTGAAAGATTTCCTTCTGACACTTTATTTGGCGATATTTCACCAAAAGCCGACAAACTCGAGATAGTCTGCGAGATTTTGGGGATAGCCAAAGTAGTCATTGACCACAGGCTTTCAATGAATTGAATGCATCATACACCTCAATGTATTTAAAGTCATTTGGCTCACCTGTAAATAAATTCTCAGTCGATTGCTGTCAAAAAAGATATTGAAAACAGTTAGATATTACAATAGTTCTAAATACAAAAGTTCAAAATTCTACGGGTTAAAGTTTTACAGTTATACAAAATACGAAATAATTTTTGGCGCCTAATTTGGCGATATTTCGGCGAAACTCGTCAATTTCTACGACATTTGGCGAGATTTTAAGCATGAACCAAACAATGCCAGATTATCGCCAAATTTGGCGATATTTCTCCAAAACTCGCCAAGAACGATGACAAATGGCGATACTTTGGGCATGGACCAAATGACTGACTATCGCCAAATTTGGCGATATTTCGCCAAAACTCGCCAAGGTCGAGGACAGACGGCGAGATTTTGGGCATGTACCAAACAATGACTGTCTACAGTTGTATTATAATGAAGATGTCCATAGACATTAAGGTACTGAAATTCTTTTCGGTGGTCCTGTAAATAAACTCTCCAGTAGATTGGAACCAAAAATCGAGATGCACAACTAGATGTTACAACATTCTTATATATGAAATTTCATAATAGTTTTTGAGATTTGAGAGTTAAATATGCACACACGTACACCAAAAGTCGCCAAGCTTGGCGACTTTTGGCATAGTTCTTGAGGGAGGCACGTGACCGTGGTCGGACCATTACCTAACTTATGTGGTAGGACGGTATTGTTCTTGAAATGGATGAATGCCCCTAAAATTGCTATTGACCGTAATGTATTGGAAATCTTTTGAGTGTTCCTGTAGCAGAACTATAAATGATAAAGACACTTATTTTAATGGAGAAATTCGTTTTGTATTTCTCAACAGCATATATCACTTCTGAGTCGTTTGAAATAGCCCAATACCTCTAAAAAACGCTTTGATAAATTTCGGCCCATAGAGCGTAATGTATCTCGAATCTTTTGGGCGGTCCTGTAGATAAACTATTCAGTCGAATGGAACCGAAAGGGGAGGTGCACAACTAGATGTTACAACAATCCTAAATATAAAGTTTCAACATTCAACGCCTAACAGTTTTTGAGATATGCGAGTTTAATGAATTTCGGCCCATTGAGTGTAATGTATTTCGAATGTTTTGGGCAGTCCTGTAGATAAACTATCCAGTCGAATGGAACCAAAAGGGTAGGTGCACAACTAGATGTTACAACTATCCAAAATATGAAGTTTCGACATTCTACGCCTAATAGCTTTTGAGTTAGGCGAGTTTAATGAATTTCGGCCCATAGAGCGTAATGTATTTCGAATCTTTTGGGCGGTCCTGTACATAAACTATCCATTCGATTGCCACCAAAAGGGGAGGTGCACAACTAGATCATAGAACAATCCTAAATATCAAATCTCAACATTCTACGACCAATAGTTTTTGAGATATGCGAGTTACATACATACGTACGTACGTACGTACAGACGGCATGGAAAAACTGGCCACAGTAGACTCGCCACTGGTCAAAATGAGTTGCAGACGCGTTAATATGATCGTGCATGCTAGCCTACGATGAGATGCATCGAAAAAAATTTTTAAATTAAATTTAGAGGTAGTCAAAATCGGTTTTTATGTCGAAATTTGGCCCCCAAAATTTTTCGGGATCACATTACTTCCTTATACTACGTACAAGGAAGTAAAAAAATCTGATGTGTCCAACACATGACTTCCTTGCACGTCCATTAGATCAAAAATATTTTCGACGCACTTCCTCTAAATTTATTTGTTAGAAAGAGATAAAATATCAATAATAGTAAGGTTTAGCAATTTCTAGCCAAATATTTCGATATCGCCAAGCTGAGTTCAATTTGAAAGATTTCCTTCTGACACTTTATTTGGCGATATTTCACCAAAAGCCGACAAACTTGAGATAGTCAGCGAGATTTTGGGGATAGCCAAAGTAGTCAGTGAGCACAGACCTTCAATAAATTGAATGCATCTATACACCTCAATGTATTCAAAGTCATTTGGCTCACCATGTAAATAAATTCTCAGTCGAATGCTGTCAAAAAAGATATTGAAAACAGTTAGATATTACAATAGTTCTAAATACAAAGTTAAAAAATCTACGGGTTAAAGTTTTAGAGTTATACAAAATAGGAAATAATTTTTGGCGCCAAATTTGGCGATATTTCGGCGAAACTCGTCAATGTCGACGACATTTGGCGAGATTTTAAGCATAAACCAAACAATGACAGATTATCGCCAAATTTGGCGATATTTCGCCAAAACTCGCCAAGAACGATGACAAATGGCGATACTTTGGGCATGGACGAAATGACTGACTATCGCCAAATTTGGCGATATTTCGCCAAAACTCGCCAAGGTCGAGGACAGACGGCGAGATTTTGGGCATGTACCAAACAATGACTGTCTACAGTTGTATTATAATGAAGATGTCCATAGACATTAAGGTACTGAAATTCTTTTCGGTGGTCCTGTAAATAAACTCTCCAGTAGATTGGAACCAAAAATCGAGATGCACAACTAGATGTTACAACATTCTTATATATGAAATTTCATAATAGTTTTTGAGATTTGAGAGTTAAATATGCACACACGTACACCAAAAGTCGCCAAGCTTGGCGACTTTTGGCATAGTTCTTGAGGGAGGCACGTGACCGTGGTCGGACCATTACCTAACTTATGTGGTAGGACGGTATTGTGCTTGAAATGGATGAATGCCCCTAAAATTGCTATTGACCGTAATGTATTGGAAATCTTTTGAGTGTTCCTGTAGCAGAACTATAAATGATAAAGACACTTTTTTTAATAGAGAAATTCATTTTCTAACTCTTTACAGCATATATCACTTCTGAGTCGTTTGAAATAGCCCAATACCTCTAAAAAACGCTTTGATGAATTTCGGCCCATAGAGCGTAATGTATTTCGAATCTTTTGGGCGGTCCTGTAGATAAACTATTCAGTCGAATGGAACCGAAAGGGGAGGTGCACAACTAGATGTTACAACAATCCTAAATATAAAGTTTCAACATTCAACGCCTAACAGTTTTTGAGATATGCGAGTTTAATGAATTTCGGCCCATTGAGTGTAATGTATTTCGAATGTTTTGGGCAGTCCTGTAGATAAACTATCCAGTCGAATGGAACCAAAAGGGAGGTGCACAACTAGATGTTACAACTATCCAAAATATGAAGTTTCGACATTCTACGCCTAATAGCTTTTGAGTTAGGCGAGTTTAATGAATTTGGGCCCATAGAGCGTAATGTATTTCGAATCTTTTGGGCGGTCCTGTACATAAACTATTCATTCGATTGCCACCAAAAGGGGAGGTGCACAACTAGATCATAGAACAATCCTAAATATCAAATCTCAACATTCTACGACCAATAGTTTTTGAGATATGCGAGTTACATACATACGTAACGTACGTACGTACAGACGGCATGGAAAAAACTGGCCACAGTAGACTCGCCACTGGTCAAAATGAGTTGCAGACGCGTTAATATGATCGTGCATGCTAGCCTACGATGAGATGCATCGAAAAAATTTTTAAAATTCAATTTAGAGGTAGTCAAAATCGGTTTTTATGTCGAAATTTGGCCCCCAAAATTTTTCGGGATCACATTACTTCCTTATACTACGTACAAGGAAGTAAAAAAAAAAAGTACTTTTTTTTTTTTTTTCTTACATAGGACCATTGTGGAGGAGCGTAATCCTGCGTTAAAAATGTTAAAACATTCCTTGTATGAAAATCGTTTTTTTTTTCACTTAAATTGTGTCGATAACGAAAAATGAATGTTTCGGTAGTTTTCAAAACTGGCTATTAAAGTGAATTTTTAATAAGTCCCGATAATGTTTTCCAAAAGGTATTAATTAATTAATTTTTCTTTTTTCAAAATAAATTAGTTAAACTGTCAATTTTCAAACGTAAACTGTCTGCATAA
This sequence comes from Cheiracanthium punctorium, assembly GCA_038373885.1. NCBI lineage: Eukaryota > Metazoa > Arthropoda > Arachnida > Araneae > Cheiracanthiidae > Cheiracanthium > Cheiracanthium punctorium. The sequence continues at coordinate 6,996 of JAWZYV010002254.1, read as the reverse complement.
ATTAAAGTGGATGGAAAGTAAATAAATAAATTAATAAATAAAAGGAAAAATACGTGCGCTCATCCTTATTCCCACAGAACCTCTTGAATAACTTAACAACAGAATAACCCCCAACTAAAGAGTGGGGGGAGGGGGGGGGTTTGTAGTGGGAGGTGAAAAGTATTGTTCTTGCAAAATTGTCATCCCGTGTAACATATTTATTTCAATATTTTTAAAATTCTTGTCAGAAATTCGGATTTTGGAATTTTTAAGCTTTGAAACTCCGGAGAGATTTTGTATTATGTAAATGTGCGATATTCTGGTCAAAGTATTTAAAACGCCATACATTAATGCCGTTGTCACAGCGCACCTTAGAAAATAAATGACAGCCAAACATCCATGCTACAAAATATACAAAATATGAATAATGGCATTTTATGAACACTTATCAGTTGATGCATTCTTTTTTCGCTTTAATTTTTTACAGAAACGATGCATTTGTCATTTGTTACATTTTGATCAGTGGAAATATTTCTGCGATTAACGTATATGAAGATAACTAATGAAAGTTATCAATAAATTGAGTTGTGCTGCCATCTACTAATTTGAATTGAAACTGAAAAGGAATCAGAATAGTATGTAGATTTTTGTTTTTTGAGATAACAAATTAAAAACGGTTTTGAATACTACATTGCCCTTCGATATAAACATTCATGTTTATGCAAATTTAAACTAAAATCAAATGATTGACTTATATGCTCTGCCTTATTGTGGTGGTGAAGCTTCTTTACTTTATGGTAGCTTCAAATATTACAGTTTTTATAAGATTTTTGAGTTTTAAATGCAACTGAGGCTTTATGCCAAAAAGGGAAAAGGAATTGCGTTTTATCCCACTTTATTTATTACCAATTAATAATGGCAATTCACTATTAGACACATTTGTTACTTACCAAGCACTGAATGAAATTTTGAGTCACTACTTGATTGATAAATAACAATAGAAAATTTTGGCTTACAGCTATGACATGCCATTGAATGCAAAGGCGGATATAGGTGAGTTTTACATGATGCAGAAAGAAATTAGGAGTCTTCATAAATTATTATAACATTTTTCAGAGCAGTTAGCATACCCCAATTATATAGCTCTTTATATATAAAAAGTAACTGAGTTACAATAAATATTTTTCATAGCAAATGATTTAAAAATAACTTTTCAGCACAAAAAAATATTATGAAATACAGTTAAATAAAGAAGAATGCCGGCACGTTCTTAGAGCGATATGTTGGCTGAGTTACTTTTATAAACACTACTAAAAAGTGCATCATCATCAAGCCTTAGCATCATTAGATTAACCCTTTAACGCGCTTTAACCCCCCCCCCCCCGCTCTGGGAACACCATACTCTGACGTTTTGACTGTTGCCAGTCACGAAGAATAGATTTGATTTCTATAAAAATAATTGCGGGAGATATAGCTCCACGAGAATCCTTTACTTTTAGCCCGTCATTTCCCGTAAAAAAAATGTCACGATTATTTTTAACAGCACTGACATCTGCTGAAATTGGAAGAATGCGAGAACAGCTGGATAGATTGCCCAATGCTTTAAAAAGGACAGCCGTTGCCATCGCTCGACTTAACTACCAGCTGGCAGCAGCTGTCGTCAAAAAAGGGTCTCTAGACTAGATCTGTGGCACCCGATAAACGTTTCGATCGTCCGCCATCAATGTATTTAAAACGCCATACATTAATGCCGTTGTCACAGCTCACCTTAGAAAATAAATGACAGCCAAACAAACATCCATGCTACAAAATATGAATAATAGCATTTTGTGAACACTTATCAGTTGATGCATTCTTTTTCCGCTTTATTTTTTTACAGAAACGATGCATTTGTCATTTGTTACATTTTGATCAGTGGAAATATTTCTGCCATTAACGTATATGAAGATAACTAATGAAAGTTATCATTAAATTGAGTTGTGCTGCCATCTACTAATTTGAATTGAAACTGAAAAGGAATCAGAACAGTATGTTGATTTTTGTTTTTGGAGATAACAAATTAAAAACAGTTTTGAATACTAGATTGCCCTTCGATATAAACATTCATGTTTATGCATTTTGAAACTAAAATCAAATGATTGACTTACCAATGTGTAGCACAGTGGTTAAACCCACTGACATTGGGAGATGGCTCAAGTGGAGGAACAGGGTTCTGTCCTCTCGCGGGGCCGTCGGTCTAGCGGTCTGGAGTTTTGGGCGGTTTTCTCCAGATGTAACGTGAATACGCGCTAGATACCCAGAAAAGTCCTCCCCCAAGGCATTTGACCCCCCCTTGTGTTTGTCCTTTCTTTGACGTGGATTTATAAGCGGTTCCTCGTGAGCAAGCACACAAATCCGAATATGTGTTCCAACAACAACAACAACAACAACATGATTGACTTATATGCTCTGCCTTATTGTGGTGGTGAAGCTTCTTTACTTTATGGTAGCTTCAAATATTCCAGTTTTTATAAGATTTTTGAGTTTTAAATGCAACTGAGGATTTATGCCAAAAAGGGAAAAGGAATTGCGTTTTTTTCCCACTTTATTTATTACCAATTAATAATGGCAATTCACTATTAGACACATTTGTTACTTACCAAGCACTGAATGAAATTTTGAGTCACTATTTGATTGATAAATCTAATATATAAAATTCTCCTCCGATACCACTGGACCAATTTTAATGAAATTTTCTATGTATATTCCTTAGGTCTGAGAATAGGTTTTTAACTATGTCTCATACCCCTAAGTCATAAGGGCGGTTCACCCCAAAATGTTTAGCCCCAGAGTGCTGTTAATTTCAATCAGGTTTTTTGTGTAGCCATTAGCGTGTCGAGTCACTTTTCAAATGTGTTTGCCAGATAATGTGGAGAGGGGGGGGGGTTCGTTAATAAAATGTTGAAAGTCGCACAAGGTTTGCAATTTTTGATAATTGATCGCTAAATGTGGTGCCAAAACGTGACAATTTATTATAAATAAATTATAAATAAATTTAGTTAGAAAACGCCTGGCGTATATTGTAAAAGAGTTTTATTAGGCGATTTTAATATAGATTTCTATTCCGAAGAAGTGCTCTGTGGAACAAGAAAGGAAAACACGGTACACTCATGGATTATGATGCCCATTCCAAATAGCATTTAAAATGTCTTTGCGGTATAGTTGGAATATGCTTACAGGAAGAATATGCCTGGCGAAGATTGTAAAACAGTTTCAGTAGGCGATTTTAAGATAGATTTCGATTCCAAAGATGTGTTTTATGGTACAAGAAAGAGTTGATTCCTATTTTAACGCCCCCACTCTCGCCAACCTAAACAATCCCCGTACTTTGGCGAGCTTTGCAGTCATGGGTCTCTGGGAGTTATGCACAAGTTTCAACGGTACTTACGTATTATACCGGCGGTCCGCCAAGACAAGCAATTTTTCACCAAGATAAATGCCGGGCACATGAAATTGTTGATGGTTTGGAATACGATTGGCAACGTATTTAAAATCTACGAAAAAGTAGTTTGGCGGAAGTGACCGCCGGGATAATACGTAAGTACCGTTTCAACGCACCCAAAAGAACTAGGTGATAACTAATGTAAACAAACTAGCGATAAACGCGCCAGTTAAGGAATTTGAAGACATTTAATTATTAAAACTACATTAATTGGTAATCCAAAATAAATAAAAATGTAACGGCATGCTGTACTTACTTACATGTTGTTCCAAATCGCCATTTTAATTCTAAATTACGATTTCTGCATAAATGCAAAAAATGGTCATGGTAACTGCATATGTTTAATCATCGCCTCCTTGGCGAGAGTCGAGGCGTTAAAGTAGGAAACAATATATAAAACGGTGAAGTATAGTTGTGATATACTTGGCGAAGATTGTAAAATAGTTTTAGTAGGCGATTTTAAGATAGATTTCGATTCCAAAGATGGGTTTTATGAAATAAGAAAGAAAAACACAGCACAGTCATGAATAATGATAACACTTTCCAACTTAATGGAATAAGGACGAAAAATAGGGACGACGCATAAATTATGATACGATTTTAATATATAGCACTATAGTGCGTATTTAAAATCTGAAAGTGTTTCAGATTTTCATCCTTTTTTTTGGAGGGGGGGGGCAAAATCGTTTTATGGAATGACTATCAATAAGTCTCAAGGCCAAACTATGTCTGTTTGTGGATTAGATTTAAGCACACCATGTTTTTCACACGGACAGTTATACGTGGCATGCTCTCGAGTGGGCAAACCAAACAGTGGGCATCCAGTTTGTTTAGGTTATCTAAAGATGGGATAACAATAAATATTGGATACTCTACTGCGTTAAGGGATTGATATTATTTTTTAGTAAAATTATTGTAATTAGCGATATATATAAATTTAAAGAATAAATTACAATGAATTAAAAATATAAATGTTTGGTATTGTGTTATTTTTATATTCCAGCATCGTTCACAGCGTTCCATGCCTCTTCCACTCATATATCACATCCTCACAAACTTACAATAAGTTAGTCATTTCTTTCTACTAAAATAATCCTAGGAATAATTTATATGGCAAAATAACGTTTGCCGGGTCAGCTAGTAACAATAGAAAAGTTTGGCTTACAGCTATGACATGCCATTGAATGCAAAGGCGGATATAGGTGAGTTTTACATGATGCAGAAAGAAATTAGGAGTCTTCATAAATTATTATAACATTTTTCAGAGCAGTTAGCATACCCCAATTATATAGCTCTTTATATATAAAAAGTAACTGAGTTACAATAAATACTTTTCATAGCAAATGTTTTAAAAATAACTTTTCAGCACAAAAAAATATTATGAAATACAGTTAAATAAAGAAGAATGCCGGCACGTTCTTAGAGCGATCTGTTGGCTGAGTTACTTTTATAAACACTACTAAAAAGTGCATCATCATCAAGCCTTAGCATCATTAGATTAACCCTTTAACGCGCAGTGTTTTTCTTTCTTCTTTGCCTTCCTCTTGCTTTCCTCTTTTTTTCTTTCTTCTTTGCCACTCAGAGTCTGCCTTCTTGAGGCCGGCAGTTTTTTTTTTTTTTTTTTTTGCATAGGTCTCCTCCCTCTCTTTTTCATTTGTTACTCACTTTAACCCTTTAACGCGCAGTGCCCCTGCTCTGGGAACACCCAACTCTGACGTTTTGACTGTTGCCAGTCACGAAGAATAGATTTGATTTCTATAAAAATAATTGCGGGAGACATAGCTCCACGAGAATCCTTTACTTTTTAGCACGTCATTTCCCGTCAAAAAATTGTCACGATTATTTTTAACAGCACTGACATCTGCTGAAAAATGGAAGAATGCGAGAACAGCTGGATAGATTGCCCAATGCTGAAAAAAGGGCAGCCGTTGCCATCGCTCGACTTAACTACCAGCTGGCAGCCAGCTGTCGTCAAAAAGGGTCTCTGGATCTGTGGCACGCGATGAACGTTTCGATCGTCCGCCATCTTGCTGGTAGTTAAGTCGAGCGATGTCAACGGCTGCCCTTTTTTCAGCATTCGGAAAGGGTTGCGCCTCAAAAGGTTAAAGGCTCCCCATGGCCGAGTGAATAAGACACTGCACATGGTAAATGGTAGAATTTCGAAAGTCCTGGGCTCATGCCTATCGCGCGGCTATCGATCTAACAGACTGGAGTTCTCCGGATGTAACGCGAATACGGTTAGATTTCCTTAAAATATCCCCGCCCAAGCCATCTCCATTAGGCAAATGCTACTCGTGTACACATAATCAAACATTAACATATCTTACACTGAGTGCAGTAATGAGGTAACTAACTTAAGTTACCTGAACGTTAGTGTGTGTTCATGTCAAAACTGCAATTACCTGGTAAGTCATGCCATGGTAATCACAAAATCGTAAAAGTGTTTTCCTATTTCTTTGATATTTTGAGTCTTAACTTCTGCTCTGAATTATAACAATAGCAAAAATAATCATGGCATAGGATTTCATGCATGTGCATGAAATCCTAATCCTTATTCTCTAGCAAACTTCCCTCATCAGTATTTCAGCTTTTTTTTCCTTTTCATTGTTTATGTGTTGTTCATAGTGAAACAAATTATTAGACTGGTTAGATTATTTCTACTTAAATCAACAATATTTTTCTTACTGGTTTGTGCATCTGAGGAAGACTTGAAAGAAAGAAACCTTAGTGGGATTTTTATGGATTCTGTTTTTTAAAGAAAAAGGTAAAGACTAGAATTGGAACTAGGGATAAATTTGTAAAAAAAGAAGGGCAGGAGCTCTAATTTGTTGTATAGTAAACTACAACATTAATTACTTAAAATTTATTGAAAAATAAGTGTATTTTTGCGTACTATTGTAATTAGATTCCGCGTATTTAAATTAATATCCATAGAAAAAAGTATAAAGTCTATTAATATTTTTATTTAATTAAAAAATTAGCAGATAAGAAAAATATGTACAGGAGCTGAGTTCCTGTGAGCTCCCATACGTATTAATCCCTAATTGGAGTGAAAGTTTTTTGTGCTGTGGCAAGCCTACACGAAGGAGATCTGCCTAGAGTGGGTAGGGGGCTGTGCCTTGGATGGAAGACTTTTTAAAGGGTTCTAATGCGTATTTACATTACATCTAGAGAAAACCGTCCAAAACACCAGACCGTTAGACGGACAGCTGCGCGGTGGGTCCGAACGCACGACCTTCGCACTTCAGCCATTTGCCTTGTTAAGTGCCTTTGTGGGAGATCACGAATTGGAAGTCACTGATGATGTTTGTGTCAATGTCAAAATATCTGAAGTATACCAGTGGAACGGTAGAAGGTACCTTGATAGAAATTGGGGTCGACTTTGCACAACCAACGTATGCAGAATGCGTCCGAGATATTCGAAATGATGCATAATATTGTTGCAGATTACTCTACTTGTTTCCTGGGTTTGTCGCTCTAAAATCCAGTAGGTGTTGAAAGTTCTAGTAAAGAGTCCGCTTGTCAGGATGGAAAAC